>JAVYIG010001987.1:0-280622 GCA_035222895.1 Strongylocentrotus droebachiensis | reverse complement strand
ATTTGTTTTCTAAGACCTCTCTCTCTCGACCCACTCTCTCTCTCGTATGTATTTCTCAGACCCCTCTTTCTTTCTCTCTCATTAACCCCCTCTTCATATTTGTTTCTAAGGCCTCTCTCTCTCTCTTCATATTTGTTTCTAAGACCCCCCCCTCTCTTTCTCATTTCTTGATATTTGTTTCTAAGACCTCTCTCTCTCTAGCTCTCAATTCATGATATTTGTTTCTAAGACCCCCTCTCTTTCTCACTTCTTGAATTCATATTTGTTTCTAAGACCTCTGTCTCTCTCTCCCTTTCTCTCTTTCTCATTTTAAATTCATGATATTTGTTTATAAGACCTCTCTTTCTCTCTTTTTCCATTCATCACTTTGTCTAGTGTAATGTACAGACACATAACATATAAAGGAAATTATACACCAGTTTTACATGAATTCATTTGCACTTTATTTGTATAAATGCTGCATCGACGTACGTCTGTGCATGTACGATTCGATTTGGAACTGGCGCGCCCGATCGAGGAGCGTAGACTAGACTCATTCAAGCAGTTTCATTGCTATTTACCGGAAAATGTCCAGGCCAGGGTGTAAAACGCAAAGTCGCCCCCCGGCCAAACTAGTGCAAACGGGCGCATCATCGATGGCTTATCTCTTTTCTTGATACTGAAACCATGCCATCAACGGTAGAAATGCGGAAAGCGTCTTGTGACACTGATATAAATTACTTGCTTTTTCTCCTTTCATGCTTACGTACTTACTTGCTTAAGTCGGGTCAACTGCCCGAGCTGTCACTATGAATATGAGTGACAAAGAAAGCGGACAAAATATACAGTTCCTCAGGTAGACAAAGGAACATCCCTTCACTACTATTATGTAAAAATGTGTAGAACAGGTGTCACATGCATATTCACCTTTTTACATAATAGCAGTGAAGGGATGTTCCTTTGTCTACCTGAGGAACTGTATATTTTGTCCGCTTTCTTTGTTCGTAATGTTCATAGTGTGTGATGGCCTTCCACACATTCCTGTCCAGCATGGTTGCTTTTATCTCTGACAGTTCATAATAATACATCAATCTATCAATCTATCTCTTTTGTAAATATATTTCCCATGTTTCATTATTTAGCATTCACGTATATTCTTACAAGCCCAGCTTCCATAAGGTCTCCTCTTTCTTCATGAACAAAACATGATCAGTAAGTATTTTGTTAATATAATTTCCTTTGTAATGACAAGAGTTGACCATCTGTGTGTATGGTATGTGCCGCTTAAAAGAAACAAAAAGACAGAAACAGAAACGTGACGAGGAAAAAAGCAATGATCAATGCCAAAACTAAAAATCATGCAAAAAACCTTTAAAAAAAGAAAACAAAAACAGTCGACCGGAGTTGTATTTTCTGTAACTCATGCTTGAAGTATATTATATAAAGAATTAAGAGGTCCCCTAGCGTCGAGTTACATAGCCCTGTAGTCAGGTCAGGGAAGAATGACTCTGATAAGTGAAAGACTATTGCCAGAGGCGGCGGAGCGACTTCCAAAGTGGGGGGGGGGGGGGCACCAACAAAAAAGGGCACTTTCTGGAGAAAAAAAGGGCACCTTCAAAGGGAAAATATACAATTTTTTAGACATTGGTATATACCCCTATATTGTGATTACATTATCGGGGATCATTTCAATATTTGTTTCTCTTTATACATCAAATAAGATATTGCTTAAGTATCATACTTTGCTGTTGGGTGTGATGGTCTAAAAATTCATTTGCGAGCGAGCAAAGCGGGCAAGGAAAAATGTTCAAGATTTGTGAGGTCGCAGTGCGAAATATTACATCTTATAAAGAGGAAAAACCCAATTCTGATGGGGTTATAAGTTATAAGCACATTCTCAAAACTGAAGACTGAAAAGATCTTTCATAAGTTACATAATTATGCAGTTTATAACTACGAGCGAGCTTTGGGGGAAATTGCTTTTAGTCGCTTAAAATTAGGGGCACGATTAATGATGAGAGGAAAAGGGGACACTTATCGAAAGGGTTAAGACACTTATTAGCACGTGTCAATGTACAAAGGCTAATTATCAGAGGTGAAAATGGGGCACTTCTTACACCTAAAAAAAGAGGCATGCATCAGGAATGAAAAAGGAGATGGGCATTTGACGACGTAAAAGAGGCACCCATCAGATTTTGATGGGGGGGGGGGGGGCATTTATAAGAAGTGAAAAGGGGCATTTACAAAAAAGGGATAGGTTCTTTATTAGGAAGGAAATTGGGCACATATCATTATTAAAAGGGTAATGAGAAGGGGGAAGTGGCTCTTATTAAAAAGAAAAAGAGGCACATTAAAACAAACGGGCCACTTATCAAAGACGAAAAGTGGCAATTATGAGAAGGGGAAGGGGCACTTATAAGGAGAAAGAGCATTTATTAAGGAGGAAAAGGGAGCGTGTCAAAATAAAAGGGGTATTTATAAGAGATGAAAAGAGCACTTATCAGGAGGGGAAGGGGTACTTGTCAAAGTAAAACGAGTATCTCTCAGAATTGAAAAGGGTTAGTTACACGAGATGAAAAGGGGCACTTATGAGAATGAAAAGGAACTATTTTCATAGATGAAAAGGGGCATTTATGAGAAGGGAAAGGGGCTCTTTTTTAAATGAGGGCACTTATCATAAGAAAAAGGGGCACTTTTCCTATGTAAAAAGGGGCACTTTTAGGGTACTTGAAAAAGTGGTAGGGCACTGGTCCCCCTGCCCCCCCCCCCCCCCCATCCGGGAGCGCCGCCTCTGACTATTGCACAGTTCATTAAAATAATACCCTTTCTGTACCCAATGCTGGGCCTTTTCAGGCTATACTCAACAGAAATAAGTCGATGAACCTTTTTTCTGGGATGATCTCCACCCCCCAAATAAGGCGTTATCTCATTATTTTGTCTCCCCCCAGAGAGAAAATTATGTCGTAGAACCTGTCTAGAAAGGTCACCTGTTTACAGTGGCAACTTTGTCTGTTTACTTGGCTTGGGTGATGATAGACAGGTCTTAGCCAATTAACTGAACAATTTCTCTGATATATTTCTTGCTCATGAACTTCGTGCACATAGTACGCGCACGTATGGGCGTACGTACCGTATTCACTAGCACTACACGTATACTGCAGCTGTATACTGTACGTGCATACTTCAAGCTTTTAATATATTAAGAAGGCATCTCTCGCGATTAGAGGATCAAGAAGACTCCTTATTTTCAACATTTCTGTGAAGATTATTGGACAGAAATAATTGTGACTAAAACATAAGAAACAGGTAAGCTGTTTTAGTTGAATCAGTTTTTATTATGATCCATTTATAAGAGTAATTATAACGTTACATGTCTTGCATCAAAGATAATCGACGACGCGAGAACAACATCTTGAGCCTCCCGAACCTGCCGCAAGCTTGCCATGCCACTGCACATAAAATTGATGGACGTGGCCGTGGAGCACTGTCTGCACTGGCACTGCAATATTGAACAACGAACAAGTCAAGGTTTCGTCCATTTTCTTGTAATATGAAATTATTGGAATAAGTTGATTCCTCCGATCACGATAGTACCATAAAGTAGATTGGTCTTGATTAAACGTTGCAACTGAATTAGATTTTACTGATTGAATATTTCCAATGCATTTCAAGTTCAACATGTTCAAAGTCAAACTCAACCACCTAAATTCTATTTCTAAAATTCTAGATCAATATTAAAATTCGGTTCTTAAAAAGTCTATTTTGTAGATGGCAGGAAGTTATGGAAAGGAGCAGTAAAAAAAGACAACATTTTGACAAAGATCGTCTTTCATTTTCGGACTGAGGCTGATTAATTTTAATAACAATAAATAGACCCAGATCTACATGTACACATGCACTTTGTTAGAAAAATCTGTAATAGTTAGACTTAGAAAGTTAGCAGTGAAAAAAATACACGGGGGCGAAGTAGCCCCCAAAATGCCCAAAAGAGCCCCCGAAAGTCATAAAAGAGCCCCCCAAAATGTCATTATTTACAGGTTGTATATTGCGAATTTGTAAGCCAGGTAGACTCTACAACATATTGATAGATTCTGCAATTTTTATCACTGTTGAATTTGTTTAAAGCCATGACAATGTATTTTACGGAAATTAAATGTGAAGATTGAAAATTTGACCATTCATCCATCCTCATCACAAGCATCATCATCATCACCACCACCATCCTCCTCCTCATATCCACTATTCTTATCAACCATGGTTATCATCCATCGTGATAATGATCATCATCTTCATCATCTCCATCATCATCATCACCACCATCATTATCATAATCACCACCACCATCCTCTTCATCATCAACATCTTCATCATCATCATCTTCTTCATCATCATCATCATCATCATCATCATCATCATCATCATCATCATCATTATTATCATCATCAATCTTCATCACCATCATCCTCTTCATCACCATCATCGTTACTATCATTATCATCATCACTGTCATCATTCCTTTTCCACTTAACCTCCATTATCATCATCAGTCTTGAAACATGCAAGATCCTTTGTGCATCAACCTTATCCTCTGCCTTTGAGGATTTCGGCACAGGAGGTATTGACTAGCTGCGGTTACAAGAAAAATCAATACACAAATGTTTTAGAGGTTCCTTTGTCCACCAATTCTAAACAGCTGCTGAGATTTGTGTTTAGTGTGCATTCATTCATGTACTGTGCGCTATACCAAGAGTAGAGGGCAGGATCAGATAGATCTGGGGGAGAGATGAGAGTACAGGAAAAGCCTTTTCAGAGATCGCACTTGTGTAAATGACCCCCAAATATCCACAGATCGTTTTAATAAAACATGGAGAAGTCCCACTTTGTGCATTTTATAATTTTAACCACTGCCAGAGTGGTGGACGTGCTTCATGAATACCTTTTGTTTGCCCTCTTGAAAGAATACTTCCACCTATGCATAAATGACTAACCGATTTAATAGGCGATTACATAACTTCCATGAACCCATATCCAGCAGTAATCTTGATGGCTTGTACATGGTACAGTTGTACAATGTATGTATAGTTGTGTAAAAATTACCTTTATCCGCTCATCCGCAGATAGTACATGTATCTCTGAGGTGGCTTATTAGGAAGGGACAGTAACTTGTGTACATATATACTAGGTATGTTACAATGTGTGTGCTTTCACCAAGAAGGTTTCTGCCATGGGGCTGTTATGCACTATTGGAGACCAATTTGGATAGCCTACGTAAATGTGATCTTTTGATGGGCTGATTAGATTTTTGTTTCATAATTTCTATTGGATGAGAAGAATGACATTGTTATCTTTCATTTCATACTAAACTTTTTATGATTTATGTTTTCGGCGGTTTGTTTTGCTGCACTGTTTCACAAGAGCCGTGTTTAGTGCCATTCTGTACCCTGATCCTACCTACAGGATTTGAAAAAAAGTATCTAGACCGATTGGTTAACATGTGAATTTGCTTTTGGTGAAATTTCAGCAAAATCTAACGATTAGAAATATGTTTTTTTGGATGAGGAATGTGAAAATGTCATGCAAAAATGACGGCCCGATTAGCGTTTTTTGTGTATTTACATACATTTTGGGGTAATTTTATGTCATGAAATAGAATCTTTCGGTCACATTTGAGATCACAACTTTTCGTTTACAAACAAAGGAAAACAAAGCAATTAAATACATGATTTCCGGGCGTTTAAAATTGGCATAACTTTCTTATTACTGGGGCTATTATGATGAATGAGGCATCAAATAAAAGGTCTTATCAAGCTCTGTCGAATGGCATAAAGCAGGAGCTTAAATTCTGAGATTTAATTTTTTTGTAACATCCCTATATATACAATACATGTACCGGTACATGTACATGTGTATGTACTATGTTCATGTTATTGCATTTCTTATTGGGTGATCATGCCATAAAAGGATTCATGGCAGTGAGATTTAATTTATTCATACAAAAAACACATGATTTTCTATGTCTACAGTAGTGCTGTAGTCAAACGTTTAACCGTCCGGTATCCGACCGCCCATGGCGGATTTCGTTTTCAATTGGACGGTTTCGTTTTCCCCCGTTTTTTTTTTTTTTTTTTTTTTTTTTTATAATTTTTTTTTTTTTATAATTTTTTTTTTTTTTTTTTTTTAAAGTTTCGATTTATGCTTCTTCACCTGGCACTATGCCTGGCAATGTCTCCTAGCTCAGTAATCAGTGTTTTGACTCACCACTCGGAAACTACAACAACACTCCAATTTGTCTGTCATCTTGGTTTGAAAGTAATCTTTGTAATAGATCTCAATATGTAGTTTAAAATAATAATTCATCCAATTTTTACACATAGTGTACCACAAGGATTTATCCTATGTCCTCTACTGTTTTTTATTTACATTAATGATCTTACACATTCTTCTAAAAACGACATTGTTACTATTATTTGTGACAAGTTCACATGCACAAATCGGCGCCTATAAATGCACCTTGCAGTTAAATGAAAGTCCTTCCCGCTTTTTCAAACGGCCCTGGCTTGTTGGCAAAAAAAAAAAAAAAAGATTTTTTTTTTTTTTTTTTTTTTTTTTTATTTTTTTTTTTAAATTAATTAATTTTAATCGTTTAACCGAAAACCGTCCGGTTTTGACTGGCGGTTAAACGGAATTGGAGATATCCGTGATGTTACAGCACTAGTCTACAGGCCTAGTCAGATCCTTGATGTACACTGTACATGTACATATACAGGATATCAGAATGTGACTTTAGAATGAATACAAAATGGAATTTCACTCTTTCAAAAATATATGACTCAAGAGGGTCTATTCTTTTCAGAGGACCTACATTAACCTACATGTACATGTACATGTATTCATGCTTTCCATAATGTACAGTACCTGTACATGTACATGTATGTTGAGTTGTGCTCTAAGGGAGAAGGCACTCGGGAAAACAGAAAGTAATGATATTTTCACAGTATACAACAAACAGGAGAGTTATCCGCTACTAGTACTGTATGTCCTGTTTGGAGGACCCTGCTAAGTATGAACGTAAACATACATGCACATGTACATGTACGTCACGATCCATTGACCAACTTGCCAATTTGAGATTTGCAGAGACTTGGTGATCACATGATCACATCAATTATCGTACATGTTTGATGTACATTGTAGCTGTCTTATTATTGGTCCAATTTAAATTTTTTACAAACTTTCAGCTTTCTGTTAATCAAATTTTTCTGCTTCCATTCATGTACATATACATGTACAAATGAATAATATTAAAAGTGTTGGATTGCCCTTTATTGAAGACAATGGTCTTCTGCTATCAGAGCGGCACACGCTCACACACTCAAATACAAAAAAAAATCATCTTGAATACAATTTGTCACAATCACATACTATGTACGCTTCACCATGTACATGTAGAAGTAAATAATACATGACTGAGTTCGGTGAAAAGATGAATTTCGCTACGGATTACCGATTACACCCATTTTAGGTCCTTTGTCCCAGTTTCCAATTGGCAGGTGATAGGTGGACTGTCTCTGAAAGGCAAAGAATAGCATGCTTGATATATTTTGTTGCCTACAGTGTACACACGTCAACAAATTCAAGTGAAAGAGTACTGGTAATAGAAATGTGTCAACTCCGAAACTTTTGGATCCAAATAGATGATATGTACCAGTATGTACTACAGTACATATATGATGAGGTTTGCATTGTGTGCATAATGTTTGCTCACCCGCTATAATATTCTGAGAGGAATGTACACTGTATATGAAAAATTCATTAAATTATTGGCATTTTTATCCCCAGACAAATTAAAGTAGAGTATTTCTTTTGAATTACAAAAACAATGTTATTTGGGACATCTGTACTTGTAAATTACATGTACTGTATGTAGACCTGTCCAGTAAAATTGATTTTAATATACAGAGAAGTATTAAACCAGAGATTATTCACATGTCTGGTTCTGTAGTTGTTAGACGCAGGCACTGTATGCTTTCATAAAGACAATTCAAGGTTACACAGTATTTATTCTAAAAAAAATTCAAATCAAAGGGTTTCCCTTTCCATCCCAATTTCATCACCTTCGCCTAAATACATTCATGTACATGTACATGTACATGTACTGTACAGTGTACATCCCCTCTGATCAATCTGGTACCAATTGTAATACATGTAGGCCTGTACATGTGCAATGTAAAATGGAATTACAATTCAATTCAATTATTAGACCATTCATTGCTCAATTCATAAATGCTCATATACAGTACATGTGACATTCCTTTGTGTACAAGTCTGTGGTCTGTGTGGATCTCATCATAGCTTGATGGTGTAGCTAATGAGAAAATTGAATGCAGGGTACTAGGGTAGGATGTGGAGCCAAGTGGATACTTTATTGCTCGGCAGCTGTTTTGTTCATGATGCAAGATACTCATACAGTACACACTCACTCAGTATGTATGTACATGTAGTCTAATATCTCAAGTTCACAACCTTAATTTTCTGAACTCGTTTGTTGTGATTCAGCTTATCTGGTGTACATGTACCCTATGCAGAATTGCAGATGAGTAGATATTTTATTTATGGATTATGTAAATGTTAAACAACAACAATAACAGCAACAACAAAAAGAAACAAAAATGTTATTTTGTTGGTCTAAAATTATTTTAGTTTGCTACTACATGTACTGTAGACTACATGTGAAACATGCAACAAACGTTCTTTGGTAGTGTGTAAGAACCGTAATGGGATGGATGCAGACTGCAAAGGCCTCCTAGCTCCCTTGATACTGGGTGGGTGTAGAGGCTCAGTGTAGAGGCTGGGAACTGGGTGGGTGTAGAGGCTCAGTGTAGAGGCTGGGAGTGAAAGGTCACCCTGGAACTTGGAATGACTGCATGCTGTGAGTGGATTGAAAACAAACTTGAATCTGATCTTAGCCAGCCAGATAACAATGTACAGTTGTAGAGGCCATTCCCCTAGCTGTGTTTGGTTGAGAGCAGGCCCCTCGTAGTTCAAGGTAGAGTTCCTGAGATTTGTATTAAGAGCACAGGGTCATTTTGATAAACTCCCAATGTCGATCTGCACAAATATTTGTATACACATGATAAATATTGGATGAATTGAGATTTATTTTCATCATGACAGCCTTTGCTTTTAGGGGCACCCTGACCATAATACACTGTATCAATAATTTTCGTACATGTACATGCATGATTTGTATACTGATTTTTATTTTAAATGGTTTAATAAGACGAATTGAATGGAAAAAAATATACAACGGTCATAGTACATGTACATGTACATAGTATATTCAATGGTCGTTGCCCTCAATACATGTGTAGATTTGATTTTCTATGATTACAACAGGTATGGTACATGTAAGTGCGTATACAGTATGTAAGGAGATTCAAAGAAAGATGACAAATGTCGGCCCTACAGTACAAGCATCAAATCCTAAAGCAAGAACCGCGGAAGATAGGAAATCATGAGAAACAGAGAAAGAGAGAGCTTGCACAGTGCAAACATGTTCATACATGTAACTTCATGTAAAGTACAGTGTAGCTGATGTTATTAAACTGCTTCCTACAAAGTGACTCAATCTTAGCACTTAAAGCACTAATGTTGTAATAGAAAAAAGGAGATAATATAGTCAGAGTACTCAGAGAGAAAGGGAATATAATATTCACATTTGTCTGACGTGGCTCCTTCAACCATGACTCAATCTCCACTCAGCAGTACATCCTACATGTGTACATATGTACATGTACATGTAGGTACACACCCCCCCCTTTTTTTTTACAACCCCAGGTTTATCCAAAAACAGTTTCTGCTTGTATTATAATTAGTGTAGGGTTGTATTATTCTAGTGTAAAGTTCCTCAAACAAATCTTTGGCCAAAATATTTGTTTGAGTCGTTCAAAGATCATTCTCTTAATACGTACAACATACATGTACAGTGTACATGTACATGTACATGTACATGTACATGTAAAGTCAAGCTTATAAATGCTAATATTGATTTTCAACATTTTGATAGGCACTTGATGTAGTAGATGAAATCCCATTTATGACATATTAATGAATATATGTCAATAGGCTCATTCACAGGCTGTACTAATTACGGTAGTGATTTTTATTTGCCATCGTTCACACGTACAAGTACTGCACATGTCCAAGCAGTAAACTGACTCAATTCTTCTCTATTTTTTCCTTATAATTCTTTACTTTTTTGTTTTTCTTCCTATTATTTACTATTTATTTCTTTGTCTTTATTTATCTATCATCTCTACTTTCTATCTTTCCTTTTATCATTCTTTTCTATTATCATATATTTCTTTATTTTATCCTATCATCTTTGCTCTCTTTTGCCTCTTTCTTCCTTTTTCTTTCTTTTTCCTCCCTTTTCTTCCTTTTTCTTCCTTTTTCTTCCTTTTTCTTCCTTTTTCTTCCTTTTTCTTCCCTTTTCTTCCCTTTTCTTCCTTTTTCTTCCTTTTTCTTTCTTTTTCTTTCTTTTTCTTTCTTTTTCTTTCTTTTTCTTTCTTTTTCTTTCTTTTCCTTCTTTTTCTTCTTTTCTTCTTTCTATAATTCCTTATAAATATTTTTTTCTTTATTTTTATTCTTCCATCATCTTCTCTATCTTTCCTTTTCACCTTCTTCCCTCTTTTCTATCATGTATTTCTTTATTCTTTATTCGTTTTGATTTCGATTAAATTAAAAAAAACCCACTCCTGTTCGCACCGTTCGCACGCACCGTGCCCAGGCATATTTTTCGAAAATCACTAGACGCAAGCTTTTTCGCATTCACACGCAAACAAAATCGATTTTGAAGCTCACTTTTTGCTTTACGTGTGAATGGCTCTATTATGTTTGCCTTTACACTGTACATGTATAAAACACTGTTGAACTTCAGCACTTGGTTCATAAAAATACATAAACATACACATGATGTACATGTACTTCCAATTTTATAGTTCATTTCATTTACATTGTGGTTTATTTGTAAAAAGGAATGTGCTACGCCACAATTTCATGAATGAAAAATGTTGAATACTAAGTTTTGTACGTTACCTTAAATTAAGGAGAATTTTATATACATTTTAGCAAAGATTCAAGAATGTTAGATTTATAATTTGTGGCTCGTTACACAATCCAAAGTGTACCGAGTCATCAAGATGTACCAACCAATTTGTGGGCATCCATTTTGTTTTAATAGACATCCAAGTCTAATGTGAGAAATGGCAGTTACATTTTAATATACATACATGTACATGCACATGTATGTATGCACATGTATGTACATGTAATTTCAAACATTAGACTGCAACCTTTGATAAGTATTCTGGGTAGAATGAAAATATTTGTGTTAAGCCTAATTCGAGTGCCAGCATACCTGAATTTTGTCTTCTTCAAAATGTTTCAAGCTACATGTACAATGTAAATATGTAATTACAATGAATCACATGCTATGAAATACAAATTTCAAGAAAAAGAAGAAGAAGAAGAAGAAACAACCAAGTTTTTTTGTTTTCTTAATGAGAATTACATACATGTATGCCTTCATGAAGTTGAAGATACATGTACATGTACATGACATGTACAGTATATCAAAGAAAGTACTGCTACTGCAATTGTCATGACTATAGTTTAGAAAATGATGGAAGGACATACCATGATTGATTACATGTACATTGTATGTTGTTGAATTTTTCTTTGGAGCATTGAAACTGAAAGCATCAAGTGTGTGGCTTGGCAATGCACATTGTACGGTACATACTGTAACATTAGGTCGAGTAAAGGTTCACAAAACTGACACCAGCTCCCATCGACTAACGTAGACAGTGCATGCACAGTTGCTGTCTGACCGTCAAGCCATATGCTTGAACTTATTAGAGTGACAATTAGAGGGAGAAAACACAGGTAATGTGCGCTATTGCCAGCTGTCTTGCGCAATGATGGAGGATGGAAAATTTACAAGGCAAGGAGCTGGTGGTGAACTTGATTTGATTATGTTTGCTTGTGCTCCTTTATGGGGTGGGCTACATGGGTGATTGTGTGATGTACATGTATGAAAGAGGAAGGAGAAAAAGCAAGCTACAATATACATTGTGCACTGTAGGTTGGGTGAAAGAGTATAGAGAGAGAGAGAGAGAGAGTGAGAGAGAGAGAGAGAGAGACAGACAGACAGACATAAGAAGGGAGAGAATAATGTACTACCGGTAGATGAGAGATTATAGAAAGAGAGTGATATGAAGAGAGAAAACTAAAGGAGTGGAGGGAGGGAGGGAGAAAGAGAGCAAGAGAAAGGGGGGGGGGGTGTAATCAAGAGGAGGATACAACAGTAGTGGGCAAAAACAAAAGGATAAGGAAAGACAGAAGTACATATTGTAGGTTAAGACTAGGAGCATTAGAAAGTAAGAAAGAAGAGAGGGAAAATTATCTTTTTTAAAAGCATAATTTACAAAGTCTAATCTGTTCATACATTTATATAACAAAGCCCAAGATTTACGTTGAACACATGTACATGTAACAGTTCATGTAAAAAGAAAAAAAAAAGAGGGGGAAAGAGAGCCGGTGAAACAGAGATGAAGAGAGAGAGAGAGAGGGGGGGGGGGGGAGAAGATGAGAAAAGAAATCATAATGAGTCATAATGAGACGGTCAGTGATGAATTGTTGAAGAATAACGGTAAGCTATTAGTCATGCATGAAACTCCTTCAGTTGTGGCCCGTGTTTGGATTTTTATTATTAAAGGGAAAAGCTAACTTTGCCTCGGATCCAAAACAAAACAATGATTTAGCTGCAATCATAATTATTAACCTTTAGCTCAGTCAGGAATCCCATGAGTTATACAAGCCAATTGCCTGTTTGATTACCACTATGAAGATATTTGTGATCGGAATTTGAAATGTTAAAAAACGGTCGGCCGTACAGTTTTTATTTCAAGATCCATGCGCATGTTAGTATCTACATGTACATGTACATGTGATATTAATTGGCCTGTAAGAATTTTTCATACCCAAAATATTTAGAATGGGGGTAAATTGAAACATTATCGATCAATCTACTACATGTATAAAGAGTCATAGAGATGTTAAGTTCTGAAAAAAATGTCAACTTTATCAAGAATAAACCAAGAAAGTATTGTCCCAAATTCTCCCAATCATTTCATAAAAAGAGGTAAAGAAAAACACAAATTATTCAAATTTGATGGGCAACAGTGTATTTTGTTTTGCTCTCTTACATAGATTTTGCTCTCAGTTTTAATTACCTGTTTAATTCCTTTTTTTCTTTAAAGGTACTACATGTATGTCCCATTTGCAGGGCAAAAAATGAAAAAGTTAAATTCCAACTGCATTTGAAAGATAATACTAATTTAGAACTTCCCTAAAAAAGGTGGGGCTTGAAAATGTCTTCAAGTGGGAAAATAACGACTATTAGTTGTCAAATCGACTTTAGGGCTATAGAGCCCAAAAGTAATAGTTTTGATTTTCAGACAATTGTACCGAATAGTCATACGTTTTATGCTGCGCAAAGATTCAATCAGTTTAATCTTGGCCATCACAAGAAGTGGGTTATTGATGTAGACAAATGCTCATGTACCCTTTATAACTCTTTTCATGTATGTTATTACCAAAGAAGAAAAAAAGCCAGTCAGTCACTCAATAGTGTCTGACAGTGAAGTCTAGCAAGTAAACGGGTTTCCTTGCATAATTTGAATATGAGGACACTTCTAATGTTTAAATTTCACAGATAGGACATACATGTACATGTACATGACATATTCATAATTCCTGCAAAGTTCTACAGAATTTGAGGTTGGCTGCAAAAGGGACATACTGTACATGTAGTACCTTTAAACAAAAATAGTTAAAGAAACAAAAATACTTTTCTTTAGAAATAATAACTTTTTCAAAAACATTTGTTGTGAATAAAAAAAGAAATGGAAAGAGTCTGCACCAGTTGTAAGGAGAAAATAAAGATTTCATATAAACACTTTCCATTTTTTTGTCTCCTATTCACCATGATTCCCTATTCTCTGTCATTGAAGATATTTTGGAATTTCTCATTGATGGCAACACATAATATCGGTACATCTCACATGGTACATTTATATGCAACAGTGAGAATGATTCACAGTTATGTGCATGTATAATTCATGTGGATGTGTGCCCTAGCTTGTATTGATTGAAAACTAATGGAAAGGAAATATTAATCTAGCAGATAGCTGCCAAAACATGTACTAAACGTTTCAGGTGTAGACAGGGTGCTGCGTGCAGCTGCAAAATATAGACACAGATATTGAGTGATTACTGAGCTGTAGGAGTGTGAGATTTGTAATGCTCAAAGATCCATGCTTTAGATTTTTTTGTCAATCATACTTTTAAGGCGACATGGTGCAATACATGAACCAGTGGTTTTGGCACATTAACCTCAAGTTTTATTATGTGGTGGAAGTAATGTTTTTTTATGTCAATGCAAGAGAGATAGCAAACCCAATGAAAACTTGTGTATGAGAATTTGCGTACATTGCACACATGTTACGTTTATTATATGCACAATATAATATATGTACATATACATGTATGTCAATATGTACATGTAAAGACATTTTACCCATTCATTGAGAATGAATTGCATACAGATTCTTGGTTTTTTAATTTCAGTGAAGGCTACAAGCCTATTTACATGTAAGTTTATTACATGTACATGTACATGTACATGATGAGTCTTCACCCACTAGTGCTGTAACATCACGGATATCTCCAATTCCGTTTAACCGCCAGTCAAAACCGGACGGTTTTCGGTTAAACGATTAAAAACCAATTTTTTTTTGACCACAGTGTACATGTACATGTAGACTATTAAAACGAAGCTGTGACATGAATATCTATTTTTAGAATTTCTCAATTTTTTTCTTCATTTTCTGAAAGAGCATCAAAAATAATTTCTAAATATTTAAAACCAATTGAATATGTTAAGTATTGGAGGAGATGACTAGCATCTGAATAAATAGATTTCCTATAGGAACTTAGTGTTATTTTGCTCTGGTTCGTAATTTTATGAACCCGGCAGAGCAAAATAACACTGAGTTCCTACATGTACATGTATAGGAAATCTATTTATTCAGATTGTCATATCTCAGCCAATACTTAACATATTCAATTGGTTTTCATAGCTTGTCATGCCAGCTACACTGGTCAGCCTTCATGCCAGTGTTACAATTGTCAAAAATCAAGTCAGGAAGCTACTCTCACATCCTGATTTGAAAGAAAAACAGAATATTGGTCATGCTTCCTGAATTGCACATGATTTTGCACAGGACGGAGCAGAATTGTTTTTTCTTCCTATATATACGCAATGACAAATTGTATGGTTTCTTGGAATAATTGAATTGGATGACATCATGACAGACATTGACAGTGTACACATTTCGTCATGGAAGTTCATGTACTGTATATATACATGTAGGCCTACATTTATGTGTACATACATGTAAGGACACAATTTATGAACGATTGTTGCATTAAAGAGAAGTGGGGTATTCAGATATTAATCTACATTTGCCAATCTTCACCCAGGTGTTAAAATGGATACTGGTAGGAAGGAATTCCTTGAATGCTGTGAGCCACGAAAACGTACATGTACAGTGTACATGTAGCAGAGCGACTTGAGCGCCCTAATTACGTATTGGATATGTGCGCTATTAAAATTTCCAATATTATTATTACCAAGATAATCATAATGTACATATATACTGTGTACACTATATTGTACATTGTCCATGTACATGTATATGCTGGTTATCTCAATATAGGCCTACAAGATACACACGTACTGTATGTCGGTTGTGTGTTTTAATACTGACGACCTTATTTCCTTTTGTCTTTCCTGTAGGTGTTGTATCACTTTTTCCTGCCAAAATGGGCCTAACATAAAGCACTGGTAAGTACGTACTTGTTTCTTCTCATGAATCTTCCTTATAAATTTAAAGTTCATGTATACACCAGGGAATAATTTTCCTCAATTTTTTTATTAGCAATTTCAGCCGATGGATAAATATTTCAAATGAAATTCTGTACATTTCTATGGAAGAAAACTGCTACACAAAAGATATTTTGTTTAGCAGTCATGCAAAAATGCATAGCAAATTGCGATGCGATACCAGGAAAATTATTCCCTGTACACACAGGGTGCTGGTGAGATCCTACAAATATACAGTACATGTACATGTGTGATTTTTATGACATACTGTATATGATTTTTATGACTTGTAATGTTGTAGTTTAATAGGAAAAGTAGGATGCTAAAACACTTTGAAACTGCTACATGTGTACCTGTACATGTATTCTATGAAAGTATGTGTACATGTACATGTATGATTAAAAAAAAAAGTCTGTTAATGTAATGTACAGTGTTGCTTTTTGTGTGGAAAGGTAAAAGATGTTGTGAATTTGTAGGCTATTAATTTGGATACATCTAAAGTGTATACAAGGAAAGTACATGCACTTGTGCAGCTTTTATACAGTTGTGCATAATGTTTTGGCTTACAGTGTATTTAAGTTTTTGATTTTTTTAGAGATTTAGATCTGTAATAGCAAATTTAGCATTGAGTTAACATTTTTACATTAGAGGGCTATTGAATGAGTTGAGGTCAAACAGCAAGATTAGAAAAAGTGATCATTTCCTTTAAAAAGTCATAGACTTTCACATGTAGATAATTTTACAATTAAAAAAGCTGTTAAAAGACAAACGATTTTCAACGAACTTTGGAAGAAACATGATGGAACGTATTAAAGTGCATTGAACCAAAGTACCCACAAGATTATGATTATAACTATCATAAATGTTCACATACTACATGTACTTCTGGTACATGACACACAGTCACCCCATTTGCACGGGGTCTAAAGCTCACTGGAAGGTACAGTACATGTAAAATTCTGAAACCAATTTATCCCAGATGTTACAAGTTAGGCATTATACCCCCAAATATGAGGTGCCACACAAGTCAAGTAATGCAATTTGATGTGGTATTTGATGTCTCTTTTGATGTCTGTTCTGAGCTCATCTGGATGAGAGCAGCTTTGCAGAAGTTTACAGTTTACATGTATGCTACTGTCCAGAGCAAAAAAGCTTTTTAAAATGTACAGAAGGGTTTAGAACCTATATTGCATTCTCACTTGCCATTCATTTAGTACATAAAAACCCCACCATGATTTACCATTCCATATACTGTACATGTTCAGTACCGCACATGTAGAGTACAAACAAGCCTTTGTAACATTTTGAAAATAAATACGACAATGTTAAAAAAAAAATTGTGGCACTGGAAGGGTTTAGGACCTGAATGCTGAGAGGGAGGAGAATGAAATCTATTACATTTGAAATGGATGGATGCCAATCTGATACAAGTTTGCAAATTGATCTGGGCGCTGCCTCAAATTGAAGCCTACTTCATGGGGAATTCAATTTATATCAGCTACCTGGAGCGTACTTGTAGCTTATTTGCTAGAAATGTGGGCGTATACTCGGTGTCAAAGGAAAATAAATAAAGGAATGATACTGTTGATGAATGTGAAAGGTCCTGGTAGAATTCATTGAGTTCCAATTTAATTTCAATGAATACTGCAGGGAAATCAGAATATTTTTCCCATTTTAAATGTGCATATCAGTATCGACTACGTGTTGTTACATCGAGTTGTTGTGAAACAAAAGTGAAATTCACAAAAGTTTCATGAGGCATGTTTACATCATGTTGTCCTTGCATTGTTCATGGGATAACAATAATCACATCATCAAACCAGTTTTCTTCTTTAAAGCATGTTCGACACTCATGGTTGGCTCCAATAGAAAGTGGACAAATAGTTGGTCTCTTAATGGATTTTGAGAGAATGCACACACATGTATGTAATCAACATTTTAAAGCAATTTTTAAAATTATGAATTTAGAAATATATGTAATGTACAAGCTACATGTTTATAATATTTAAAATAGTACACATGTACAATGATCAGGTATTAAAGACCATTACTTTTTATGTTGAAAATCACAGCCAATAGTTATTTTGTGCACTTTGTGCCTTTAGCTTTATAGTACATGTACCGGTGTTATGTATGTCAAAATTTAGCTTCTGTTCATTCTCGTAATGTACTCTAATGAGTCCAAGACAAAAAACTTCACTATATCTGTATTCGTTGCTATTTTATGTTGAAAATATTTGCCCAGCCTTCAAATTGTTCCCTTTAATACTTTTAATTAACCTATTGTTCCTTTACTTTTAAATTAAATTTTTGTTTCTTTACTTTAAACTAACCTTTTGTTCCTTTACTTTTACCAGACTTTCACACCATATGCATTTGCATCTTGGCAAAAACAAGCCAATCACATGATCCAATCACATGATCCATATTCCACATCACTTGTTTATATACGTGACCCAGTCGTAAAAGAAAGTGTTGTCAAACAAGAAGCTATTAATTAAACTTGATTGTAAATCATGAATCACTGGGCATTGTTGAGATTAAACCAAAGGGAATCAAGAGTTTGGGAGTGGTAGAAGGAAGACGGTCATGGTAGTATTATTGGCAATAATTCATGCCAAATATATAATTAATGGCATCAATTCATGCCAAAGAATGAACAATTCATGCCAATAGAATTAATTGCTTTAAATTTTACATGTAATTGAACAGAGTACGATCTTTCATGTGAACAGTTTTATGTTTACAAGTATATACAGTAGGCTTGCGGGTGCACCATGTGTGAGAGAGAGAGAGGATTGAGGAGTCCTGAAAAGGACTCTCGGTAATCTTTCTTGGGGGTATGTGGTCCTGAAAAGGACTGTCTGTGTAGTCTTGAAAAAGACTGTTGGTTGTCTTTCTTAGCTTGTAGTTCTAAGGAGAACTATAGTGCTTGGAGAGAATGAGTGGTGGGAGTGGCATCAACGTTTCGAACAGGTTGACTATCCGTCAGGAGTGGAGAATAGCTGGCATGATTGTTTTGCCGTCCCTTGCTCTGGGCTTTTATCTCTAAAAGGAAAGGCTTCTCTAATCTCTCATATTCTTGTCAATTATTTGGGTTCATACATGTATAATGTATGTTAAAAATTAGTAAACAATGGGAGTCCGGGACATACATGTACAGTCCTGATGATTTATCTGTTTTCATGTTTAATACAGCAGGAATTGATACATTTGCAGGTACACTTTTAATAGCAATAAGGTGGTTTTACCTCTCGATGTGACCTTAGACTCCTTGAGTAGAAATTGAAGTACATGTAAACAAATTCATTACCCATGAGCTTAAAACATGTACGTGTAGTTACTAGTTAATACTAGTTTCATGGAAGGTCAACAAACTTGTTATTTGTACAGGCGATACAAAAGTTCAGTAGTCTGAAAATGAGTGAAGTTGATGTAATGCAATGCTGCAACCACACCCGATACCTCACTTCAAATCAATACTCTCCAGTAAACTAAGTTGGGCCACACCCACAAGTTGTATCCTGGTATAGAAGTGGAAATTTCCATGTATTACTCTGTCAATATTAGTATATTACACTTTTACAGTGGCATTTATTACTCTGTAAATATTACAGCGGCATTTCTTTCTCTGTTGATATTACAGTGGCAGTATTCTGTTAATATTACAGTGGCATATAATTAAATGTAAAGATCTGCAAACCAGCATTTTGGACCTGCAACTTGGAAAGAGGATCACACAAGTTACATCATTGTAAGAACTGGTAGGCACAAATATTTCATCTATTGAGAGTAAGTCAGAAGGGTGATTAATAATTCTTTGTATAAAACTTACTGGTAAGTCTTTTTAGTAGATGAATTTAAACAAAAATTCCTTTGCCATTTCAGCAACCAATATTTGAATACTGTGACATTTATGGGCTTGTGGGGAATAAGTGTAATCCTCCTTTTGAAAAGGAGAATGCCTTTTGCTTACCGGTAATAGGGCACACTTCAGGGGACCTATGTTTAATGTCCTTCAAACTCTCAGCAGCTGATATTCAACTTTGAATCAAGGGCCATTATTTGCATTTATGCTTTCATTACAAAAGGACATCAAAATGCCCTTTTGTCTGTCACGTGGCACTTGAGGGCATATGGGGACACCAAATGCTTTTCAACTACTGATAGATCGCTCAGATTTCCCTCTCTTGGTACATTAATGTCCGAAGGAGATCCGGTCTCTGAAACTCTGCTCAGACATCAGGCTTTCGTCTAATGGCCCATGGATAACCAACAGTCGGGAAACAGCATAGAACATTTTGTTTGTTTTCATGAAGCTTTCCGTTTTGTCCTACTGGTCATTTCAATTTCACTCGGGTAGGCTGAAAATGAGTGAGACAAGAATTATGCGTGTCCATGTACAGACACACGCAGCTAGGCAACATAGTGCATTAGGTTCAATCATGTTATAATTTCATGTTCATTATTCATGCATGGTCTACGGCTTTCCCTTAACTTTTCATGTGTGTCTGTTGCAATTATGCATTTGCCTACTCGTGATTGCCTATTAATTATAATAAGTCTTCTTCTGTAATGACTCCTTTTGCCATTGTAGACAAGTGTGGTACATGCAACACAACATCTGGTACGGTAACGGTGATTGATGAGTATTTGTAATAGTAGCTATTTATATTGCAGTTTGCACACATCCATCTCAAAGTATTATTAGTAAAACCCTGGCTTAGCTCAGCTGCTCTAAAGACTAAAGTGCTCAAAGCATTCAAGGCATTCTCATCAGGTACCTGTTTACTACACATTGGTGTAGCTTGGCAAATATACAATGTAGGTTTAATATCTTCCAAAAGGACACAAGTGCCACAGCGGGGCTTGAACCACAGAACATGTAATCCTCACTTTAGTGACATCGTCTAGACCACAATACCTCTACATTGAGTGACATTAATTGGACATGAGTAGTAGGGTAAAACTACCAACATATATTATTCATGTCCAATGTGAAACTGTTTTTCAAGAGAAGCCATCATTCAGGGACTTTGACATGAGTGAATAATATGGTTGTTACGTGTAGTTAGAACTAAATTTTCATGTACACATTGTACATGTATGTTTAATAAAGGTTTGACAAATGTGTATGAAGTGAATAGGAGGTTAATAGTGGAAATCGTCAGCATGGACATAGCAATGTGTATGATGCTATTGTTGTCCATGAGACCCTGCATTTAAATTTCACAGTTATTATTAATTACAGTGTACATTGCACAGGTATACATGTATGTTCATAATTTGAATCATCTGTTATATTTGTTGTCATCAAAAACACAGATACATATGAAGAGTAAATAAGAACAGATTACTGAGTTACAATGTACATGTACATGTACATGTACAAATGGAAGATTACATGTGTAAAAAGGGAGTGCCTGCTTGTAGAAATTTAAAACAGACAAGGCTGGTCCTCTTTTTCTTCCGACAATGTCTGCCTCGTCTCATGTCCAGTTTACTCTCAAGACGATTTTTGGCATGACTATTCTTGGCATCCCCGTAAGAGAAGTATTCTTGGCATCCCCGTAAGAGAAGTATACATCTTTTGACATTACAGCACGCATGCACTCCGGGCGGGTATATACCAGCGGCGTGCCCAACCGTCGCTTGTTTCTCTCTCTCTCTCTCTCTCTCTCTCTCCCCTCTCTCTCTTTCTCTCCCTTTCTATCTCCCTCTCTCTCTCTCTCTGTGCTTGTTTGTCGGGGTCCGGGGGCGAGGGAGATAAGGGGTGACAGGTAACCGTGATACTTGATGAGGATGATAGAAAACAGTTGCAGGCGGTATGACATGGTAGGGGGCCCTAATCAGGGAGACGACGATGGGAAGATGATGGAGAGGGAGAAGAGGGATACACTGTATCAATATCAAGAGAGAGAGAGAGTGATTAGGAGAGAAGGAGAGAGCGAGAGAGAGAGAGAAAGAAAGATGTGAACAGACATAAAGAAAGAGGGAGAAAATGAGGCATGCAACATAGAGGAGAGAGTGAAAGTAAGTAGTGCTTTATATACACACATACTAACCCACACAAATACCCACACAACATGGTGAAAGAGGCAAAAATAGAGGTAGAAAATCTTGAAATTGAGGAAAGAACTAGAGAGAGAGGGAGAGAGACATTCCCACAAACATGCACACACAGAGAAGGGGAGAGGGGTAGAGGAAAAGAGAGATAGAGAGAGAGAGAGAGAGAGAGAGAAGGGAGAAAGGGAAGGAAGGGGGGGGGGGGCAGACAAAGAGAAAGAGGGATGCTTAACAGAGAAAGGAAGATATAAATGAAGATTGAAGTGAAGATGCTTGGGGAAATCTGCAATGGTATGTCTACATCTACTGCAGATTGCGTTTGGCATGAAGAAGAATTTGAAGTGTACTTCTTGTTAACTTTCATCCATGCTTTTAAGGCCCTTGTAGTGGGGGTTCTTTTAAGTGTAATTCAGACAATTACAGATTGGAGCGTTGGGTTATTTGGATCTAGAGAGCGGGAGGGGGGGGGGGGAGAGAGTGAGGGAGGGATGGAGAGAAAGAAAGATATAGAGACAGACATAGAGAGAGAGAGAGAAAGAAAGAGAGAGAGAGAAAGAGAGAGAAAGAGAGAGAGAAGGGGGGGGGGCGGTGGAGGAAGGGGAGAAAGGGAGCTTGGAGACAGCAGTGCTAAACAGAGAAAGGAAGATACAAATGAAGATTGAACAGAAGATGCTTGGGGAAATTATCTGCAATGGTATGTCTACATCTAATGAAGATTGTGTTTGGCATGAAGAAGAATTTGAAGTGTAGGCCTACTTCTTATTAACTTTCATCCCTTCTCTAAAGGCCCTTGCGGTGGGGGTTCTTTTAAGTGTAATTCAGACAATTGCGGATTGCAGCGTTGGGTTGTTTAGATCTAAAGAGAGAGAAGAGGGGGGGGGGGGGGGAGGGGCGAGAGGGGGAGAGAGTAAGGAAGGGATGGATGGATAGAAAGAAAGAGATAAAGACAGACATAGAGAAAGAGAGAAAGAAAGAGAGAGAGAGAGAGAGAGAGGGAGAGAAGAGGGGGGGGGGGGAGGAAGCTTGGAGACAGCAGTGCTTAACAGAGAAAAGAAGATACAAACAAAGATTGGAGAGGAGATGCTTTGGAAATTCAATGGTATGTCTACATCTACTGCAATTGCGGTGGGGGCTTCTTTTAAGTGTAATTCAGACAATAACGGATTGGAGCATTGGGTTGTTTAGATCCAGATAGAGGAGGAGGGGGGGGGGGGGAGAGTGAGGTAGGGATAGAGATAAACCAAGAGGTAAGGAGAGAGAGAAAGAGAGAAAGGGGGTGGAGGGAGAGAGGGGAGGGTAGGTAGGGAGGAGGGAGAGGAAGGGAGAGAGAGAGAGATAGGGGGGGGGGGGGGTGGGTAGAGGGAGTGAGGGAAGAGAGGGAGGGAGGGAGGAAGAGAGGGAGCTTGGAGGCAGCAATTTTTTTTTACATTTACATATAGATCTACTGTGAGTGTGTACAGTGTAGATGATGTTTGACATGGAATGGAATTTAAGTGTACTAATTTCCATGGAACGGATTCATACCCTCGCAATACATATAGGATGGTTTTCTTTCTGTGGACATACAGGTTTTAAATTTATTGATACCAATGCTGATATATTATGTACCCAACATATGTAAACACACTTTTATCTGCATTAACATGTTGGCGCTAAATTGCATCTACAGTATAACCATAATTTCTGAAGCAAATGCACATGCTGTAATTCAGAGATTTAGTTCTTGCATCACACTGTTTTCAGTGTATGTTGAAACTCATGGACATTCATGGTCTGAATGAATACATCACTTTTCAAACTCGCATTTCGGAATGTATTCATCATTGCAATATTCAGTGCAGTAGTGCACCCCCCCCCCCTAGGTGAAAAGGAATCCCAAAGGTCAAGACTTAGAGATTGATGTGTCTTTACTTTGCTTAACTCTCCATGCCTTAGACCCAGAATTTCGTGAATGATCCAATCTGCGCGACAACTCTTGAAACCGAGTATGTTAGAGAGTGTGTCTCACGTGCATGTTTATTTTCACATTTTCCCGCCGGAACATGTACATGGAGGGAAATGAAATCTGGCTGAAAGATTAGTGCCGCTTAGGAGAGACTGTTTGCTGAGAAACATAATGCCACAGTCCCAGGCATTAATAAAACATGTCGGACTTGCG
This sequence comes from Strongylocentrotus droebachiensis, assembly GCA_035222895.1. Taxonomy (NCBI): domain Eukaryota; kingdom Metazoa; phylum Echinodermata; class Echinoidea; order Camarodonta; family Strongylocentrotidae; genus Strongylocentrotus; species Strongylocentrotus droebachiensis. The sequence continues at coordinate 256,410 of JAVYIG010001987.1, read as the reverse complement.
TGCGCCAGCCTGTAATCTTACACAACCAACACATCTCAAACTCCCCGACTGATCTTGCTTTTCTCAAAAACCTGGTTGCGCTGGCACCAAGAGTAGTTTTCTTTCAAGACTGCACCTTTTGGAAGTGGAATTTTGCATGTCTGGCGAGAGGGAAAATGGCATTACCTTGTATCCTTCCTTCCACATTATTCATCATTCTGATTCTTGTGATGTACAATTGTTTCTTGAAGGTCTCATTTTCTTTTGATTTACAATGATAGAGTGTTTATTAACTATTTCTCATCATTCTTTGCTGATATTTATAAATTCTTATTGATCCCTCATTATACAAATTTAGAGATAACTGTCAGAAGGATAGATATTTAGATATCATAGACATAGATGTATTTGCATTGAGTCGTTGTTTATTATATATATATTCAGTTTTAACGAGATATATGTAGAAACACGTCATCAGAAATGTAATTTAGAATCGGTCCACCTTTGTGAAAAACATTGCCGTAGGGTCTGGAAAGGATAGACTAGCTTGGGAGTCACCTTACACAGTAGCACTGCAGCGGCATCGTTCGTGCAGATGCATACAAAAACAAAAATGTTGAATTTGTTTTAAACGCTGTGAAATGAGCACACGTTGACCTTTTCATTTGATCGAAACAAGAGAGAAAGAGATTTGAGGAAGTAAAAAAACCCCTGTCCCTGACAATGATGTGATCTTATTAAAATAATATAAGATTACTGTCAAGTTTGTTGGAGGCTGTAAACTTTGAGGATAAGAGTACATTGTGTGAAAAAAATCTGATGTGAGAATCTTCTGAAATTTCTTGAATAAAAATGAGATTTCCTAGAGATGTACATGTACATTCAAGTTTTTTTCCAGAGCTGTGTACGTACATGTATTAACTCTCCCTACTCCAAAGCAATTTATTACCCACTTAAGTACTTATGATGTTCATGTTCCAACATTTGCTTAAGTGACAATCACTCATTGCTTTATTTGTCAAATGTACAAAGTGACACACCCTATTAAACCATATACATGTACATGTAGAGTACTGAAGTATGATGTCATATTAGCCAAGTTGTCAAGGGAGCTGGTTCCAAACAATTTTGTCCTAAACAATGGCGTTGTGACCACACCAGCGCCAAACATTGAATTTGCCCTGCTCCAGCCCGTTGCTTGAATGATGTCTCAGTGAACCTCATGCACAGGCTCTGTTGTTTGGAACCAGTAACCGAGAAACAAGCAAATATGACGTTAGCACTTCAAAACTCTTTAGGGTTTTAGGGCGTGTCGCTTTGTGCCATTAATTAAAGATGGGTACTACCAAGTCACGCAAGAAAGGTAAGACCTGTTTACAGTTTTCAATTAATGCATGTTTCTTTACGGTTTTCAATTTAGGAACGTTCTTTGCAGAACTCCTGTATAAAATACTAACTATACAATTCATCTGTTAATATCTCTATAGATGGGATCCACTTTGCATACACTTACTGTTACTATGTCTGGCAATACTCTGACAAGTTTTTGGGTTAAGGGAAACTTTTAAAAAGAATTATCCATAAAATCGGTAAACAGATCTATTAGGTTTAAACTTTGAAGTGACATTTAGAGTTAAGGTCCGGATTGTGTTGGGTCCAAACTCCAAAGTTGAAGTTGACAATCAGTTGGTGAAGGATATTGTCGTGGCACAATTGGCACAGGAGCAAGTGTCGCAGAACCACTATTCTGGTGCATGTTGTTGCTATGTGGGACACCTGAATCTAAGTCTAGGCAAACATGCTCATAAACCTAGCATCATAACTTCCCAAACAGGAACTTAAACAGTTGATATTATTTTTTTTTTGGAATTTCTTTTGAAATTGGAAATTACTGGTAGTTGTTAACTGTCCTAGAAGTGCCCCAGTATGTTAATATCTTCTTTAGATACAGCTTTGTGTCATGATAACAAAACTTGGGTACTCCCACCAAGCAAGAAAGGTATTAACTGATGAGTGTGTATCATCAGTGGAGAGCCAAAAAGGCATGGACTCAGACTGTATCTTTTAAAGGCACACTGCCATACTTGTAGCTACTTGCTCCCTCTATATAGAAAACTTCCCAATCGGTGCCTGTTGGTCCCCCATGATCCTCTTTTTCTTATGTTAAATGAGAGCTGAGTTGATGAGATAGCCACCTGTCACAGTGACCTCGATGGCTCTCTGTGTGGTCTAATCCCTTCTGACCCAGTAGTGGTGACGGTCTTTAAAATGGAGGTAACATCCTTCTGCCTCTGAACAGATGATAGGGATGACGTGGGCAGGACGTGAATAAGAATCAGCTGAAGGCACTTGTCTGTTGAAAGCCAGAAGGGAGTAAACTCTTTGTTAATACAGAACAGGAGTTAAATCCCCTTTGGCTGTCAATAGACAACAACTTTGTTTTGCCATACGCAAATCAAAAAATTGTGCATGCCTAGTCTTGCAAGTGTGACTTGCCCACTTGTACAAGCCCATGGCTGGATGTCAACTTTTTTTTAACTTGGAAGTTGGAAGGAAAATGCAATAAATATGTAGATTCCAATCTTTTCCAGGTGTTAGTAGGCAAAGCTTTAATACATATGAATCAATATGTATAACTATTTCAAGCTCTAGTGGTTGTGGTTGTTGTTGTGCTAATGTGCTGGTACATGTACTTATGAAACCAATGAGCCTAATAAATAATCAAACATCCAATATGCCATCAATTTTACGAGGTAAAAATTCTCAAAACTGGAGGTCACAGAGTTCAGTTCGCATATTAAAAAAGCTATTAAATTCTTGTAGATCTTTATAAGACAAAAAAGCGCTTGTAGTATTTATAAAGTGTTGCATTCGATAACATACATTTTTTAATATTCTGCCCATTCATTTGTTTTTGTTTGTTATGTGATTGTTTTTACATTTCCCTGTGGTCATGTACCTTTACCTCTAAATACCTGAGTATATTCAGGAAGAGTACAAACATCCATATATTCATGCAGAATAGCAGGGTAGGGATAACGCTTGCTCTAAGTCAAGATCCGACTACTCTGCCCTGCCGGGGGCAACTGTACAGCTATACACATGTACATTCTCGTGATGTAACTTGCGCTTGCTCTCAAGTCTCAACACAACTTTTACCTTGCCGGGGGCCACTGCAACGCTTACATTCTCATGATGTAACTTGCCCTCGCTTTTAACGCAATCTTCCTACGCAGGCAGGATCCCACCGGTTGACGTAGAATCCACACCTATTTTAGATTCTAATTAAGACCATTCCAAGTCGAAGGGCTCCCCTTATTGTGTTAGCCGACAAGGGAGATGCCCCCGCGGCTGTGACATTATTGGAATCCAATTTTTAGAATGATATCACTTTCCCCTGCCAGTGTCATAACACAGCCGTCTGGCCGGCAGATTGGCAAGTAAATTGAACCCCCATGCTTTTTTGACACCAGGAGAGAGAGGGAGAGAGAGAAAGGGACAGAGAGAGAGAGATAGACAGAGAAAGATAAAGAAAGATAAAGAGAGGGAGTCTGAGAGAGAGGGAGCGACGTAGAGAAGGACGAACGGAGAGAAGGACAAAGAGAGAGAGAGAGAGAGAGAGAGCATTGTCTTGTCCCTTTCTCGTCTCTGTTGGCATCCACCTTTTTCTTTCCCCTATTTTGTAGTTACGGATTTATTACTCATTATTCCTAAGTATAATTTGAGGTGTTCACGCTTGTACAAGCATTGCTTTTTAGTGGCCCCCTCTGTTTCCAGCATGCATTTCTTACATTTGTTTTGAATACTTATAATTGATTTGTAATGTTTTGTTGAATCGAATTGAATTGAGAGAGAGAGAGAGAGAGAGAGAGAAAGAGAAGAGAGAGAGAGAGAGAGAGAGAGAGAGAGAGGGGGGGGGGGGGGGGTGGAAGAGAGCTGGATAATAGACATGCAATTTACATCAATATATTAAGAAGGAAAGAAGAAGATTTAAATTGATGGAAGAAAATTACTGGAGATGGAGTAAGATGAGCGTGAAAGGTCATGATATTTGCTAGAATGCTTATGCTACATGTTTGTTGATTGTATTGTATTCTGAAATATTATAATCTATTAAAATGAACAAGAAATAGGGATTCTGAGGTGGTGAGAGATAGAGCGAGGGAGTTTGAAAAAGGAGAAAGGAAGAGATAGAGATATGAAAAGATAGAGATGAATAATTCGGCCATACCTTGTTTTGTTTAGCACTTGTTTGGCAGTCATGTGGCGCTAGATCAACACAATGTGAAACCTACAATCAAGCTGTTAGAGAAAGGGAAGAGAAGGAGTGTTGGGAGAAAGAGAGGAAGGGGAAAGAAGGCGGAGAGGGGAGGTAGATGTGTGTTGGGAGAAAGAGAGAGAGAGAGAGAGAGAGAGAGAGAGAGAGAGAGACAGAGAAAGAGAGAGAGAGAGAGAGAGAGAGAGAAAGCAACAGTGGAAGGAACACTGGGAGAGCATTACAGTGTAAGTTAGAAATAGAAAGTGGAAGAGGGAGTGGAATAGAAAGAAAGAGAGAGAGAGAGAGAGAGAGAGAGAGAGAGAGGGGAGGGGGTGGAGATAGAGAGAGATAAAAAGAAAGAAGTTAATGAGAATTGCTCTGACATGTACATGTACATGTATATAGCTCAACTTTGTTTCAGTATCAATAATACTTGTACTAAGTGGTTGCCACATCCATTTTACATTGTCTGGAAACATTAGAAATACACTGCATATGCATTCATGTTGTTGTCATGGCAAAGTTATACCAATGACAATACCTGAATAGTTCACCTGTTTACAAACACGTACATGCTTTATAGTTTGATAAATCAGCATTTTGACAAGCCGCAAATCAATTCTGATGTAATTTGATTTCAGACAATAACTCATGAAATTGTTACATGCAGTGTACAATCTAACATTTTTAAAGAGAAATAATACCTCCCCCTCTCCCCTACTCCCTTCTGCTAAGTGCACTTTTTACATTCGTGCATATATTCTTTTGCTTTTGTTTTTAAATGAACACATGCAAGCACTCTGAAGAATGGACAAGTTCAAATAGTGCATTACTTTGGGATTCGAAAAGTCGAACAAGAGCATAGTAGAAAGCGACACGATTGTCACTCAATCTTCAGATTTCAATTAGTGGAGTTATTGAAATGGCAAGCTGAGTGGAGTTGACAGACGAGATATTGAGTGATAATTGGAGCATGCTATTAACCCTCTCTAGGTCCGAACTTACATATGCGTCAGGTTGTCAAAAACCTCTTAGTCTTTAGCTGCGTTAACACTGCAAGCAAAACTTTTTTTTTCTTCTCACATTCTGGAGTTTTGTTGATGGTTGCTATTAAATAAAGTAACTACCCATAAACATAAGTCACATAAGTTTAAAATGCCGGCCGAAACTCCATCGGTTTTTGCCGTTTAAATGCTGGCTGTCAAAGCACCGGTGAATTATTCCGGTTTAGGTCATGTGACTCTCCTCGCTTCCATGCTAATGCATGCAGAGCAGAGACGAGTGGCGCATGCGCACAAATCACCCCCAAAACAGAATGATTAAACAACAACCATTTCTAATTGGTATTTTCAGTAGTGAAATGGTTGTTTAATAAACCAAATGTTTTTTTCAAATTGGATTTTCTATAAATGTAAAGGCTAGTTGTACATGTACATGTGTGTGTCAGGTTTTAAGATACATCGGATCAGTCTGGCATTTCGTTGCAGAGCTATTTTATTTTCTATGAAATTAAGGATTAATTAAACTAATGAATGAAGACTGTCATAATTGGTACACTAGTGCATGAAGAAGATGTTTTGATAAATCGGTCAATTGGACATGATGGAATGTACAGTTGTGCAATCCCTTTTCCAGATATGAAAGGCAGTCTTTGGATTAGTTATTTTTTGAAGGACTGCTTTTTTACTCAAACTGGGCATCTGGTTATTGATCTTAATGGATTGTAATGAACAACAATTGTTATTTTACAGGGGATATTTGCATGCACAATTGATTTTGGGGATATGGAAGCAGATCTCTCTTATCCCCAATTCATGGTGCCATTCACCATGCTTTATGACATGAAGAATTTGTTGATATCCCAATAGAGGTGAAAACACTCTGTTCTCTCCCCACGTTGATATCCTCTTCTGAAATTAAATCGTTTTGAAGATAAAAAAAGTTTGGTTCTGGTCATAGTGCTATTTTCCCGAGGGCCATCGGCCCGAGGGAGAATAGTATTAATGATGTTCCTTTGATGCGAATAGTTTCAGGTAGATCCTCAAGTGTCATTGTATATTTGTATAATATGTATATTTATATAGCGCCGTTATCCGCCAGGCTTTGACGCTCATGGCGCTTTACACATATTACCCTGGTTATAAAGAATATATACAATTTTTTTTTTTATCCATTCATGATTGAAAGCGGAAAATTATACCCTCATTACCTATTGTTGCCAGAGCATGACTCTTCACTATAGTGAACTTGGGCAGAGAACCAAATCTTACTGCCTATTGACACCCACACCTGCGTGACGAGCATTTGACAGTTCAGCACAATGCTTTAATCATGATTTGACTGGTTCATTAGCTTTTCCCCTTTTCAACTCACCTGAGCCAAAAGCCCCAGTGAGCTATTGTGATTGCGTTTTGTCTGTCATCCATCGTCTGTGAACATCTTGTTTTCAATGAATGCAACGCATGGGCTCGATGGGGCAGAAAATTATTTCAAAAGCGGTATTTCATTTGTCAAGGGCGGCCTACTAGTTTTGAAGAGGTACTACACATTGCAAAAATTATATAATAATTAGATGAAGAAATACGTCAATAAATAATAAATGCCTGTATAAAAAAGAAAAAAATATATGTAAAATGTGGAATAAATAAAACTTCAAAAACTTCAAAACTTCAAAGGAAATTACAGCATAATTCAACACGATGGGAATTCTTATAAATATAATGATTATCAATTTTTTCCAGGGTCTTCCCCTTTTAAAAGCACAGTGATAAAAACGTGAAGCGGGGTCTGAGAGGAGGCTAGTGATTATCACATGAAAACAAAATATGAGAGTGTCAATATCGGGGGATGGGCAGGTATTGAACTTTCACTCCCTAGAGGTGGCAGCTCGGCCATACCTTGTGTCAGGTATTGAACTTACACTCCCTCGAGGTGGGAGCTCGGCCATACCTTGTGTCAGGTATTGAACTTACACTCCCTAGAGGTGGGAGCTCGGCCATACCTTGTGTTTGTTTAGCACTTGTTTGGCAGTCATGTGACGCTAGATCAACACAATGTGAAACCTACAATCAAACTCTAAGAGAAAGGGATGAGAACGAGTGGCAGGAGTAAAAAGGATGGAGAGGGGAGGGGGATGGGGAGGGAGATGGGGAGAGATGTGTGTGTGTTGTAGTGAGAAAGAGGGAGAGAGAGAGAGAGAGAGCAAAAGGGAGAATTCAAGGAAGAGAGAGAAAGGAAGAAGTATAGATACCTGTAGATATTTGAAAGGATAGAGATTGGTAAACTTGGCCATACGTGTACCTTGCAGAGCTGCCAACTAGTACGGATTTCCCGTAATTGGTACGGAAATTAACGACCATTACGGAATGTTGTTTAAAATTACGGATTTTTTTTTTTTTTTTTTTTTTTTTGTTATATATTTTTTTTTCCCCCCATTTTTCCTGGAAGACTGTGTTGTGATGATATGAAACTCATTATTTAACAACTTTGTGTGAGTAAAATCACCCAAAATTTCAGATAATCATGTGTCTGTGCAATGTTGGCGTGCCGTTTTTATTAGAGTCATAGCGCCGCATAGGAAATTACTGATTTATACCCAAAATTACTGATTTTGAGCCTTGTGATTACTGATTTTCTGTTCTGGAGGTTGGCAGCTCTGACCTTGCATTTGTTTAGCACTTGTTTGGCAGTCATGTGGCGCTAGATCAACACAATGTGAAACCTACAATTAAACCGTTTATAGAGAAAGACAAGAGAAGGAGTGGCAGGAGATAAAAGGATGGAGAGGGGAGGGGGGTAGGGAGGGGGATGGGGAGGGATGTGTTCGGTTGTGGTGAGGGAGAGAGAGAGAGAGAGAGCAAGAGGAAAGGAAAGAGAGAGAAAGGAAGAAGAGATAGAGAATTAGAGATATGAAAGAATAGAGATTTGTACATGTAACTCGGCCATACCTTGCATTTGTTTAATAGCACTTGTATGGCAGTCATGTTGTGCTAGATCAACACAATTCAAAACCTACAATCAAACTTAAGTTATTAAGAGAAAGGGAAGAGAAGGAGTGGCAGGAGAACAAAAGATGGAGAGGGGAGGGGGATGGGGAGGGGGATGGGGAGGGATGTGTGTGTGTGTGATGTGTGTGTGTGTACAACACACACTGTGTGTTGTAGTGAGAGAGAGAGAGAGAGAGCAAGAGGAAAAGAAAAAGGGAGAATGAAGAGAGAGAAAGGAAGAAGAAGATAGATGTTTGAAAGGATAGAGATGGGTAACTCAGCCATATACCTTGCATTTGTTTAGCACTTGTTTGGCAGTCATGTGGCGCTAGATCAACACAATTTTAAACTTACAATCAAGCTGTCAGAGAAAGGGAAGAGAAGGAGTGATGGGAGAAAGAGAGGGGATAGGGAGGGATGTGTGTGTGTGTGGGCGTGCATGTGGTGATATTAACAGACCAACCCAATGTGTCATTGTCTTGTAATTGATATCTTGTGTACCTGTATTCCCAAATTCCAGTGTCAACTACTATTAAGCTTGGGCTTGAAACAGATATACAGATGACACAGTCAGAGAAACAAAAATACAAACAAAAACAAGACAAAAACAAACAAACAAAAACAATATAGTATAATACTTTTAAGTAATATTGCCTCTGTTTAATCAGTTGCTTGTCAAACTTTTACCTTGTACTTGTATACAGGTATGCATGTTGGTGTTTGAAACTTTGAAATCATAAAATCTATGTTTTGTTGCCTTTTCAAATTCACTGATGTATTCTGGTAATAGCAGTAAAGAATCATAAGATACGGTAGATTAACATTTCTATGACTTGAGATTATCATTATTAACATAAGTATGCAAACTACTTTTATTATTCCACTTCTTTAAATATCCATAGTACATCATATAGCAACTGCCCTTCCATGTATACTTCTACAAAGGACTATGTGTTGTTACGCTGTTCAACGGCCTACTCCAAACTGTATTTCACAGAATTGTGGGATTCCCATAAATTGGGTTTCCCCAAGATTCTTTCTCTATCTCTCCGCTTGCTCACATTCGAGATCATAACTTTTACACACACAAAACAAAACAATTAGCAAACACTGACGCTTTTGTGTTTCTGGGTTTCTGGGTTTTCTCAGTCGTGTAAATGAGAGTTAAAAAAAACCTGTTAGTTTTTCAAATTGGTTTCTCTGCAATGTAAATGACCCAAGAATATACTTTAACAAAAGACTACATGTTGGTACCCTGTACATTATGTAGGTCTGTCTGCTAGCTGCCATCATTATAACTTGTCGTCTGATTTGCATCTTGACGTAAAGTGGATTCTGTCTCTGTGATCAAATAAACGACTTATTTCAGCCAGTTAGGAGGTGATATCCGCTGGGTGTATCGGAGTGATTACTAGAAATGCCAGTGACGGGATGAAAAGGTCAGATTTGTCCCCCTTTATTTCGGAGTTGTTATTGTTGTTGAGCTTTTAGTTTGCCCTTTTCACAACTGAGAACATTGCAATATTTTCTGATATGCATCGGTAATTAATTTTTCTTGGTTGTGTTTCATTAGGAAGGCTATATTGTGATAATACCGTAATATTGTGGTATTGACATGTTCATACAGGCATCAGCAATAACGTTTTTGCCGGCGTAAAGGCCGCAGTATTTTTGGAAGAGAAAATATCAAAAAGTCGGGGTGCGGCCTTTACGGCGAAAGGGTAAAAAAAAAAAAAAAGTAAGTCAAAACCAGCACGAATTTGCACATATGGGACTACGAACGGTACAACAAATGGTACAGGACATTTCCACACATATTACCGACAATTTTATCTTGCATTGTTGACATGAAGACGAAAATAAACTTCCTAAAACAACATCTGCTGATAGATCTTGATCTAAGTTCGTGCCAGTGCATTGCAAAAGTAAAAGAAGGGCCCGTTTAACGGAGCTGCCGCGAAGCATCCAGCACGCAAAGTCGCCAAGAGCTAGGGCGTAATACCATAGAGCGTAATACACAAGAGAGAGGTGCAATGTATACATCTGAGAAAATTGCAGGAAATAGCATCAGTGCGGGATGGCCGAGGGGTCTAAAGCTGTGATTTACATCAATAAATCAACGTATCTACCTATTCTACTTTGCTATTGTTGCACCTCAACATTGCATAACCGAAACTTAAAACACATCGCCAAATTGCTCATACCCCCCCGCCCAAAGGCGCCCTCCGTGACCCTTGCGTCCGAGCGCCGCCAACGTAACCTCTTCCTCTTATCTCTTCGCATCCGAACGGATAAGTTACACTAAAAATCGCTCCCAAAAGTTGAAGAGTTTTTCCTCTTTTAGTCACTTTTTGGTTCGCATTTTCGCCTTTTATAATATTCTCTACGATTTCCTGTTCGTTAGAGAGTAGTTTCACTCCGTGAATTTATTTATTTATCAGTATTCTAGAACGTTTTCTTGCCGACTACTGTTACGTTTCCGCTTTCGTGTTTGCCTGTCCTCACTCCTCCGAGGCCTCGGGTGCGTGCGGGGGTAGTCGGTGGGGTGTTTTAGTCACTGGTAGTTTATTTAATTCTTGTTGATAATTGCTCGTACCCTTTGTTTAATTTTCTTTCCCGCAGGTTATAATATGTCTCGCAGTTCTTATTTTCTCTTAGCAGGTTTCACGAAGAAGAAATCAAGTTCTGTCGCGAGAAAGAAGACGAAGGATTCTATTAATAAGTACGCCCCTCGGGAGCGGTGGTGACACCGCAAACCCCGGGGATGCGAACGTCAGTGGACGTTTATGCGGGCAAGGGAAGCCCAGGAGAATGGTTGAGCAAGGCGATACGTCGCCCCTCAATACGGTTCCCGGAAACGCAGAGGTTCTTACCCTGGGTGGAACGGGCCTTAGTTCTGCACCGCCAACAATTGTTCCGTCGGTTCTTTTGTTTGGTCGGTGCACAAATCCATTGACGGGTACGAAGACGAAGGATTCCAGTTATAAGTCTTCGTTAGTTACGCCCCTCGGGAGCGGTGGTGACACCGCAAACCCCGGGGATGCGAACGTCAGTGGACGTTTATGCGGGCAAGGGAAGCCCAGGAGAATGGTTGAGCAAGGCGATACGTCGCCCCTCAATACGGTTCCCGGAAACCCAGAGGTCCTTACCCTGGGTGGAACGGGCCTTAGTTCTGCACCGCCAACAATTGTTCCGTCGGTTCTTTTGTTTGGTCGGTGCACAAATCCATCGACGGGTATTCGGGTTGCTTCTGTGGATCCGGACTTGAACCGGTCTCCGTTCGGTTCTTCTGTCCCTTTGTCGGATTTGCCGGTTCCGGATTTCGGTCCGGATATCCGTGCATCCGAGTCGGATCCTGGGGCTTCAACTAACCGCGCCTCTCCGTCGGTGCGTGTTCCGTTTTCCCGATTCGATTTGCGGGGAGCTCCTACCGTCGGACCTTTATCGGATAACCTCCCGTTTCTTCGGCCTTTTCCGTTACCGCTACGTCTCGTAAGAGGCGGGGTTCCCGGGACACGGTGGCCGGTTCTTCCTCGGATTTTGTTTATCCTTCGAAGAATCCGCGCTCTGATTTTATGGCACCGTTTGCGGCTCCTCGGGGTCCGCCTTTGGTGGCTACTCTCCCTCCGTCGGTGCCTCCACCCCCTCCGGAATTTTCGGATTGGATGCGGGTTTTTGCTGTCGCTTTTCGATCTTCGGTGCCCGAGTCGGCTCCTCCGGTTCGTCCTACTTCACTTTCGGATCCGATCGCGGTTGATTTATTTTCGGAGTTTTCCGAAGATGCATCGATCTCGCCTGAGCAGTCGCCGGTGCGGGTTTCGAGTTGTCGTATTCAGCCGGGGTCCTCTCTTTTTTGCTTCTCCGCCTCACGCTTCGTTCGGCGCTCCGAGAGGCGGGGATCGTCCCTGTTTATCTGGTCAAGATAGGGGGGGGCTCGGTTGATCGTTGGGACACTGGTTCCATCGCTCAGTCGTCTGGTTCAGTTGCGGGGGATGATGCGTCTGCTTCCGTTTGTGTCTCTGGCGCGGATTTGTTAGCCTTGTTTCACAAATATGTGCCCGATTCTTGTGTCGTCCCGGAGTTATCGGCGGGGCTTCCTGTCTTCTAAATCGGACTCTTCAGCGTTTCAGGGACTGTTTCTTCCTGATCTACACAAAGAAGAATTTGTGAATGCCGCGGAAGACTTGTCGTCATCGACGGGATTTCTTAAGCGGCAGGTGGACAAGTACGCTTTCGTTCCTCAGGATGCGGATTTGTATTTGTGTCCTAAACGGGTTTCTCCCGAACTTGTGGCGGTGGCCAGTCGTTTGGGGAAGAAGTTTGGGACTCGTGGTCCTTTTGATAAAAGTGACAATTTGTTGTTTGATCTTTTCTCACGGCTTGCGGTGACTTCGCATTCCATCGAGAAGTATCGTCGGGAGGCTGTGCTCACTTATTTGGGCATTCGACCGCATCAAATTCCAGGACTGCTTCCGCAGATTCCAGTGGCCAGCCCCCGCCTTTGTGGAGATAGTTTCACTGCTCTACTGCAAGCCGAGATTGATGGTGAGAAGCAGGCTCGAGACCTGTCCGTTGCTTTTCGCGATGTCCGAGAACCGGTTCCTTCCTCCAGACCTCGTAAGAAAAGTTTGAAGATTTCGGGTTCTTTTCGTAAGAACGTCGGCCAGTCTAAGGGCCGCCCTCAGGACTGGTACCCGGCCGAGGAGGAATACCAGGATCGTGGTCGTCCTTCGTCTCGAGTTTCTTCTTACCGTGATTCTTCTATCTTCCCGGACTCCCTTTCGTGGTGGTGGGAAGTCATTCTCTAGATGATGGCTTCCCCCGAGTGCTTGGGTCTTAGGTCGGCGGGCGGCTCCGGAGATTTCTCCCGGCGTGGGAGAAGATCACCAGCGACGCATTTGTTCTGTCGGTGGTACGAGAAGGGTTCTTCATAGATTTTGTGGAACCTCTTCCGAATGGCGTCCTCCGGAGCCGCTCTCCGATCATGTCCCCTCTTTTTTCAGAGTCACATTTCCTCCGATTTCGTGTCTCTGTTAGAGAAGGGGGCGATAGAGGAAGTAGACGATCACCCGTGTCTTTGTTTGTCGCCGGTGCTCGTAATTCCCAAGTGCTCGGGTTCTTTAAGAATGATTCTCAACATGAAGCGGTTTAACCTTCATTTGGGAAAGGTTCATTTCCGAATGGATCATCTGGCAACCATCCTTTCTTCATTGAATCCCGCAGACGTCGCGGTTTCTTTGGATCTTCGCGACGCTTATTTTCATGTGCCGATACATCCGCGGTCGCGGGATCTTGTGGGGTTTTTGCCTTCCTGGGCAAATTCTACCGTTACAGAGCGCTCCTGTTCGGTTTGCGCCCTGCTCCTCGGATTTCCACGAGAGTCGTGGCGTCAGTCATGCTGTTGGATCATATGCAGATTCTGATCAGCACGACTCAAGATCTCGGATTTCCTCATATTTTGGGAGAAATCAGAATTCGTTCCGGCTCGCACGCCGTCTTACCTAGGTGCTCAGCTGGATATTCGTCATCAGCTGGCTCGTCCCAGGCTCGACAGGGTCGAGACGATAGTCAGGACTGCTCGGTCTCTGAGATGTGCACGTCGGGTGAAAGCCGAGTGTTGGCTTCAGTGGCTAGGGTTTCTCTCCAGTCTAGTCGGCATGCTTCCAGATTGTCGACTATTGATGAGTCCCTTCCAACTCTTTTGTTGGAGTTTTATCAGTCGAGCGTGAGTTCTTTTATTGTCGTGGATCTCCCTGTTGTCCGGAGTCAAGGGTCTTCTAGGTCCTTGGCTTCGTCGTTCCTTCTTCTTTCAGGGCAAACGCTGCCGAGTTCCTCTCCCTTCTGTGACCGTCACCACGGACGCGTCGCTGTTGGTTTGGGGAGGTCATTGCCAGGGGTCAATGATTTCAGGAGACTGGAGTCATCTGGACTTTCTGCTCCACATCAATGTTTGGAACTCATGGGAGTGTTTGCTTTGCTTCGTCACTTCCATGCTAGTCTGGTGGGTCGTTCGGTTCTGTTTCTTACGGACAACGTATCGGTGATGGCGTACATCAACAGACAGGGAGGCACTCATTCTGTGGCTCTGAACGAGTTGGCCTCTCAACTCTGGGCGTGGTGCAAGGGGGCGAGGGTGTTCCCGATTGCATCACATATCCCGGGCGAAGAGAATATCTTAGCGGACTTTCTCTCCAGAGGCAAGTGCCTTCCCTCAGAGTGGACTCTGCCTCCGACTGTCTTCAGGCAACTGGGGAGAGTGTTCGGTGTTCTCGATCTCTTCGCAACTTCGCTCAACCATCGTTTTCCTCGATATTCTCGAGAGTCCGGGAACCAGGAGCTTTTGTTCTGGACGCTTTTGCGATCCCGTGGAGGGATGGTGGGCTTACGCCTTTCCCCCGTTCGCGTTGTTTCCCCATGTGCTCTGGAAGATCAGGGAAGATCAAGCGATGATGATTCTCATAGCTCCTTGGTGGCCGGCGAGGTCGTGGTTTCAGGACCTCCTGACCCTCCTGGTGGGGGCTCCGTGGTCGTTGCCGTGTCATCCGGATCTGGTGTCGCAACCTATGTCTGGTGTTCTACACCAGCGGCCGGAAATCCTCCGTCTGACCGCTTGGCGGTTATCGGGAAGAGGGCTCGTTCGTCAGGTTTCTCCGAACGTGCTGCACATTTTCTAGTCCAGAGTAGACGAGAGTCGACCAGGACGGTTTACAATTCCTGGTTGGATGCTTTTCACACTTGGTGTGAGGAGGTGGGCGTCGCCCCTAGAGAGGCGTCTTTACCTTCTATTGCTGACTTTCTGATCTCTTTGTATGACAAGGGGAGAGCTCTGTCAACGATTTGTGGCTATCGGTCTGCTATCTTCGGTTTCTTCTGCTCCTCAGCTAGCGGCTCTTTTGAAGTCTTTCTTCCTTAAGAGACCCTTCTTCAGACCTCTGACGCCAGTGTGGAGTTTACCCAAGGTTTTGGCGCTCCCTTCGAACCGCTGTGTTCTGCGACGCTTCTGCTTACTACGGTCAAGACGGTTTTTCTCATGGTAATCACTTCTGGTCAGCGTAGGAGCTCACTTCATACTCTTTCAGCTGCCCCTGGGCATATCCGCTGGGAAGGACGTGGGGTTCGTTTGATTCCCAAGGCTTCTTTTATTGCTTAGAATCAGTCTGACACGTCGGGTTCAGTGGAAGTGGTGCTTCATCCCTTGTCGGATTTTTCTTCGGTCTTCAGGGACGGACTGTGGTGTCCCGTTCGCGCCCTCAAATGGTATCTTTACGAGACGAAGCCTTTTCGCAAGTCGGATCAGCTCTTTCTGGTTTCTCGAGAGCCACTTTCGGCGGCATCTCGGGATACGATCTCCAGGTGGTTAGTCTTGGCTATCAAGACTGCGGGCCCTGAGGCCTTGACGCCTGGCAGGGCTCCTCGTGCCCATGATACTCACAGTGTCAGTACGTCTTGGACTCTTTTCATCGGAGTTTCAGTTCAAGATATCTGTAAAGCGGCTTTTTGGAAGTCTCCAAGTTCTTTTTCTGCTTTTTACCTCAAAGATGTGCCCGCGGGCGAACGAGCCTTTGTGGTCGCTTCTCTGAAGGCGGCTTCGTCGTCTATTTCTCATTGAATTGATAAGTTTGCTTGGTTTTTACCACCCGGCATTAATCTGTGCTGGTCTTTAGCAAAGTAGAATAGGTAGATACGTTGATTTATTGATGTAAATCATGAAAATCAGTATTGATTTTATTATTTACGATATAAATCTACGTATCTACCTATTTTCCCTCCCTCCATCCCCAGCGCCTTTACCAAGGTGTATCCTAGGGAACTCGTGATAAGAGGAAGAGGTTACGTTGGCGGCGCTCGGACGCAAGGGTCACGGAGGGCGCCTTTGGGCGGGGGGGTATGAGCAATTTGGCGATGTGTTTTAAGTTTCGGTTATGCAATGTTGAGGTGCAACAATAGCAAAGTAGAATAGGTAGATACGTAGATTTATATCGTAAATAATAAAATCAATACTGATTTTCATGATTTAAGTCACATCAACATTTGCACGCAAGAGATCAAATCCCGACTTCGACAAAATTTTTTTTTTTTTTTTTTTTAAATGTCAAAATCGGGGGCGCGGCCTATGCGGCGGTGCGGCCTTATCGCCGGCAAATACAGTATTGCAGTATGCTGAAAACAAAAAGACTGCATTATTTAGTGCTACCTGAACATATATTCATACGTGTCCCAATTGGTAACTCATGTGTAACAATAAAGCAGTATCATTTTCAACTATTATGGATACGTGTAGGTGGCAGATACTGGTTGGCATTTTAAAGCATGCTCGTCTACTGAGTTCTTCCTGACAAATGGACACAGGTGGAAGAGGAGGAGGAGGGGGAGTTTGTAGTGGTGAGATGAGGGTGTAATAGGAGAGAAAGAAAGAGAGAGAGAGAGAGAGAGAGAGAGAGGGAGAGAGAGAGACAGACAGACAGGCAGACAGCCAGCCAGCCAGCCAGCCAGCCAGAAATAGAGAAGAGAGAGAGAGAGAGAGAGAGAGAGAGAGAGAGAGAGATAGAACCGTATTGAGTCAATACACTAAAGAATATTGATGTAGGAGTTACAGGCTAAGTATGTGAACATTCACAATTTCTTGACGAAGTATATGCTAGCATTTTTTCCCCAAAATGGATCATAAATTGTTTTAATACATTAAAAGAATACTATTTGTATCATTACGATTAATGAAATAAAGTACCATTACAGCGATGATTGAAAATCCATATCAATTTTCTTTTGTGATGTGTTTTTCTAAACATAGTGGCTCTGTAAAGGTAAACACAAAATAACAGCTAAAATCCTTTCAATCCCTAGCACATGTATTTCCCCCAAAGTTTGAAACCATGCTCTGCGATGAAAGAACTCATATATTTCCTGGAGTAGTCATTGAACCTGATAAGGATCAAGCATCGCTGGTGATGACCTGCGTTACGACCTCCAAGATTCCAGTATCCTATTTGGATTTCCTCTGGAATTTGGTTCACACCCCTGGCCAATTTCGGCAGACTAAGCGCTACTCCCTCCAACACAATTAAAGCGCTAAGTGGATTACATCTCAATACAGTTTGTTGTGGGCTCTGAGCTGTGCTCTGTGAATGCTGAGCGATCTCAGTCATCGTCACGCATCCCGTTTTATTTTTCTCCTCTCAGTTAATCATCGCCTGCTCCATTTGACAGGCCTGGTTTACCTTTTGCAAAATGAAATTGAATAAATAAATAACGTGGTATTTCAGGTCAGTCTATATTTTCATTCTCAATAAATGCAACAAACATAAATTTATAAACAACAGAGCATCATCAATAGAAAAAAATTATATTTGATTAAGCAATTACACAAAACAAATGATGATAACGAGGGGTCAACAAAAAGAGCAAATAGCGTAAAGGACAAACAATACTATTTCACTAGAAACAGGTCATTTTTAAGTCCTGACTGTTCTAGCTTCCAGGTACTCTCCTGTGTAAACATGCCAAAAGTTTAATCAAAAGTTTATAGCCTTGCCTAACTCGTTTAGACTTATTTTTTAAAGGTATAAGGTAGTTTTAAGCAATGCATACATACTATAAGTGAGGTTGTTGTGCCTATAATTCAATTGATTGAAATGAAAATCATATTATAAGTCCTATTTCTTGACTATATCATTCCATACTGCAGTCCGCAGTTCAAGCGGACTCATATTATTGTTGCTCATACAGTGGTTTACCAAAAAGAGCAGACATAAACCCCCCCCCCCCCCCCCCCGCCTGGTCCTCTTTTTATAGATGGTCCGAGAGAAAACTCGCCCTCAATGCCATTAGCTGATTACTTGTGGGAATAGATGCAACGTGTGCTTGTTCTATTTGGATGTGTAACTAGGGAACTGCACAATTAATTGTTTTTACTCTGGCCCAGAACAGACGATGTGTAAGAAATGCTGATTACACCACCGCTTTGACAATTTCTTTTCTGGTCAAACAAATTCAACTTCAAGTTCAACTTCAACTGAAGTGTTAAGTATTTTTCTGACCGAACTAGTCTTTTAGGATTACCATTTTACAAGAAAGGCCCGAAAAGGACAACAAGTATGTAGATATCTTTGAGTCTAAAATATTAGCCAGAAGTAAGAATATCAGATTATTAAGAAGAGAGAACTTTTAAGATCAATTGCTGCTGATTTGATTAGCCAGGGCTTTGACAAAGTTTTTTTTGGTGCTGGTTTTCAAAAATTCAACTTTCGACCGGAATGCACATTGTACAGTTAATGCAAAGTTCGAGGCTTTGAGCCGAGCTAATTATGATACTATCATTTTTATAAAGCGATACATGCACTATTTCCGGCACTCCTATTATTGTATAAGAGTAAAGATGTCTATGTATGGGGACAATTTGACTTGGTTTTGAGAACTGTAATTGCATGTTGTCTTCCTGGAGGACTTCCCTTCGGTTGGAGGAAGTTTTATTATCTGTAGCTGAGAGAATAATACAGGAAATGAAGTGTAATTTGTGCATTGCTTGAGCTCTCAAGACTCTTTCTCTTCTGTCTGTGCCTTACTCAATCTACCTTTGTTGCCACTCAGCAGCAACAGATTAATTATCTTACACTGTATGTGCGTCAGATGTGTGTCAAACTGCCATCCTAGCTTTCTTTCAAGACTTGTAGTTGTATGATAGTATGTAGTCTTTTGTGGCTTTTTTACATATATAGTCAGCAAGAATTCATTGTCAGTTTTTTTCTTCATACCAATGCTTTTTTGAGATTACCAGAGCTTAGTTGCTCTCTGCTCCTATTTATTAATTAATTTTGTATTTTATTTATTCATTTATCTACTGTGTGTATTCATTACCGGTAGTTTGTTTGTTAAAATTTTGTATTTCTTTCTTTCTTTCTCTTCTACACAATCTCTAAACATCATTAATTGGTAGTATTAACTTTAATTAATTAATCATTTTCAAAGTAATTGAAAAAGTCACTGGTATCAAAGTAATTGTCTAATGTCCATAAAATGTCCATAAAATCTTAATTTAAAAACAAATATTGAATCTGTTGAAATCACATAAGAAACGGGGAAAACCACTCCTTAGAGTTGTTATACAGTAGTATAAAGCCAATGTTTTGGCCTACATATTTATCAATCATAAATAAAACCAACGTTTTGGCCTACATAGATCCATGAACAGTACAATTTACTAGTACAGTGTGTGCTTGAATATACTCTAAGCTTTATGTACCAGCTTAATTTCTAACTTCCTAGTAGTAGTAAAACAATATTGTGATATACATTTATTGCCTACACAAGGTTGAATAGGAAATAAGGTTGTTGATGAGAAATGGTTATGCCCAAACTCTTGGTAATTATAAGTGGACATCAGTTGAATGTGTGAATGTTACTTTATGTTTTTATCCCTGGTTTTCCCCGTTTCTTATGTGATTTCAACAGATTCAATATTTGTTTTAAAATTAACATTAACATTTTATGGACATTTTATGGACATTAAACAATTACTTTGATACCAGTGACTTTTTCAATTACTTTGAAAATGATTAATTACTTAAGGTTAATACTGCCAATTAATGATGTTTAGAGATTGTGTAGTCTTGTGTTGAAACTTTAGGCACCATCTCCCTCGAACAGGTTTGTTTTGAGCTACAAGAATAAAGATTATTCAAATTCTTGTAAGTTTTTACGGGGGGATCGATACGCAGTTAATGGATAAATTGTGCTTCAGAAGCAAAAAAATACTGTTAGTGAGAGATTTTTATACAATTTTTTTTGTTGTCTTCTAGACGCCAGGCAGAGCCTTGATCCAAGACTAGACTTCTTGAGATAAGAAGTGTATCTCATCCTGTGAATGTGTTATCCCCTATGTGTATGGTAATCATACTCTTCCTGTGTTTGTTGGTGGCAATACACAACTCTAAGGAGTGTTAATTACACGTGGATGACGCACTTGGAAGACAACAAGACTTGCTCTCTTCGTCTTTCTCTCTGTCTTTCTCTCCGTCCGTCCGTCAGTCCCTCCGTCTCTGCCCATGCTCGCTCAATTGCCAATCACGTGTAGACTATCTCTCCACTGTGTCTAAGGAGAAGACGTTATCGGCAGGGTATACTAGCGATGTTCGGTGTATGTGAACTTGTGAATGTGTTGGATATCGCCACTGTGTCGTAATGGACGGCAGCAAATAGAAACAGGCATGCATGCAGGTAGGACTACATGTAGGAGACTAGGAGTAGCTTGTTTATTGTGATATAACTGGAATGAGCAAACAGAGATTATTTACCATTTGACTTAGAGTATCACAATATAATGCTGTTCATGGATTAACTCAGGATTGTGAACACCTACAAGTATTATGTAAGGTCTACAGTGTGGCATTTGGAGATGGATAATTAGCTTCCTACAGGTAAAATACATGTACATGTACATACTATTTACTTGTAAGGTTTCTTTTCAATTGTTTCTTTTCTTGGAGTGTATGAAGGTGTATATCCCACCTGTACATATTACAGTAGGAACATGTACTTGTATGCCTACGTCTACCGGTGCCTGTTTCCCACAGTGCTTCTAACTTCTATTCAAATCTGGTAACATAATGTAGGCCCATCGTGTACTATTACACATATATGGAGTTTAATTATATTCTTATGTGTGTAATCATAATCATGCTTTACTGTAATTGGTATGTTTATTGTTATCATACGAGATGAAGTTGTTGAAATAGTCATAATTACTGATTGATTGCTGTCTACCGGTATATTGGAATGTGGATTAAATGCCTTTATACCAAAGGGCACTAGCGCATCGCCTTGGTGTTGAACCCAGTGTGCCAGATTACGAGACCACTGCTCTACCAACTGAATAAATTAGAAAAGAAATATAATTATCATCATATTGCACAGTGCCATGATACTACAGTCTAACCTGCTTTAGTGACCACCGGTCTACAACAACTGCAATTTTTTGTTTCTCTTGAAAATGGTCATTGAAACATATACAAAAGGAACCTGTACATAAAGACAGTTTTTGAGCGTCAAGTAACACCTAGCTGGAATGCTCCCCAGGGAGTGGAGATTGTGCACACAGTGTGTGCGGGCAAGCACTGAATCCAATGACCGGGGTAATAGTTTATTTGTAAAGCGCTTAGAGATATTTGTATTAAACGCTATATAAAAATAAAATATTATTATTATTATTATTAAAGACCACTTTTCTTTGGGTGGTCTTTATAGACAGGTTTCACTATATATCTGTGCTTCATCTTCTGACTAATGATGCATTCATAGGAAGTATTGTTGCTTTTTCTGATCAACAAAATCCACAGTCATTATGATGATGTCATTTCGTCTTCTGCATGTACTTTCTGAGAACTTCAAACTTCAAACTTTCCAGTTTGTCTGAAGGTCATTGCTTTGGAAGGGATGAAACAAATACTGATTACCAATGTTGGTCCTGTAAATAATGCTATTCAGAATAATCTTATCAAGCACTCTTATGCTATCCAATACCTTATCAATTGTAATAAAACATTGAAAAACAAGTGTAATATGATTTATCTGTTCAGAGGCAGAGGATGTGAACACCTTGTTAGAGTAGGACTTGATATTAGTGGCTTGATATCCTCTTGACCCTAAACAAAGGATGGTGATGAAGTGGTATTTGATAAGCTACTGTTTCATGCAGTCACCTAAACCCACACCTAATACTGAAATTGATCATTTTCATTTCCTATCACACCCATTTCAAGAGGTTATTAGGTGTGGGATAAGTTTGATGATAATAATTACATGTATATAGAATAAGCGAGTTTGTAATAAGCCAGTTCACGGTTGCAGTCTGAGCATGTGCAGATAAAGGTCATGGCAGACCAAATTGTGAAATACACGGAGACAAAATACTGGTATCGTGCTCATGAAAGTTATGTAATCAGTATTCGTTTATGCACCGACAGTACATTTATCTTATACACTTGCGGGTGGAAGTATTCTTCTCAAGAGGCAAACAAAAGGTATTCATGAAGCACCTCCATCACTTTGGCAGTGATTATTCTAAAATGCACATGTGGGACGTATCCATCATGTAAAAGATCTGTGGAAATTTTGGGGTCATGGGTTCCAAAGCTTTTTGCGAACAGGCTGAAATTCATATTTCTTTTTAATCAGCTGGCCTTGCTTCAAGTCAGAATGCTTTTGTTGTATCATCTCAGTGATTGCATGAGAAATGTTTGAGTGTAGTCTGCCATATCAGACTCTATTTTGTGTATTGAGGCATATATATATATATATATAGATTTGTTAGATATTATCTTGTTCATGTACAGGTTTCTAAACATCTGATTTCTTTGTGGTTGATAGTGAGAAGGGATGGTGGTTATATTATCTTTGAAAATCTGATAGAAACCGACAGGAACCAAACTACAATTGCTTACGTTTTGTGGTTTGACTGAACATATACATCGTATGTGACTTGATTTCTAAGCCTTTGGAGTCTGTACCAGATGCAATGACTGGAATAAGCAGAATATTTGCTTTCATCCATGTTTATTGCATTGCCATATGGATTTCAAAGCCGTGTTGATTGCATTGCCATACTGTATATTCAAAACCAGGAATTAAAAGAAGACAAAAAAACATATTGAAGTATTAAATTCTTGAATTGCCAACTTTAATTCAGTAGGTAATTGATAAGTTGTTGTAATGCATATTCTTGTCATTGTATGCGAGAGCCTAGATCTTAGCTTACCATATACCCTGATTTAAAGAGAAGGTTGAGTTCTGGGAAGAGGTGAAAAATAATTTGTGAGCGTTATCATTCTTATTATGCAAGTGTGGAAGAACATCAAATAAGACATGTTCCCTGAAAAGCATGGCTCTTCAAATGCCTTTATATTCTAAATATGACATGTAACATCGTAAAACTCGGGGGTAGGATTTTTATGCCACGTGTTCGTGTAGTCCCATATACATCTATCTGTGTACAGTGTTTGTAACTTTACCAAGACTTGGCCAAATTTCTTATCATTTTGATGATTCCAGAACCTTGCAATACACACAAATTCTTATATGCTAGATGATCAACCTTTTCTGGTCGATTCCACATCGTTTCTTTCACAATGCAATCGCATGACCATAACTCAACTTCATCTTTAAAGTGATAGAGGCACCTTTCAACACTTTTGTAGTTCTGCGTATTCAGATGTACAATCAGTAGCAAACTATGATTTCAGCAGTGAAATATCAAGCTCTCAAAGACGAATATTTCATAAGGCAATATATTATTTGAAAAATAAAAAAAGAGAGAGAGAGACACAAAAAAAGCAATGAAATTAAAGATCAGTGTTGCTATAACTTGGAGAAGAAAACCTTATAAATTTGGCCGGAAAAGAGGTACATGTAATATATTGAATGCACAGAAACTGAGCAAATATTCATTGATGAGAGAGAAAATGCTGACTGGCTTGAATGTAATTTGGGAGAGAGTGACAGGCACACACATAATCACTAGTAAGAGATTCATGATGATGTATATTACTATAGTAAATAACACATCAATCACAAATGTCATATAAAATTGGAGTACCTTAGAAGTTTGAGATGTTCTACTTGCCATCTGTGATCTGTCAGAGAGAGCTTGCATTTGATTCATATGACTACTAATATTGTGAAAAAGCCTCTCACAAAATTAATCCAATTAAACAGAGCGAAGATCCCTAGCCCCTCTTCAAATGAGAATCACTTAATTGAGCCATGATTAATGAAGGCCTAGTGTTCAGTGTAGAGATTATCAGCGTGTCCACACACAAAACAATTTATCCCGAAACTCTCTAAAGAAACGCCGTGTAAAGAATCATCGTATAAATTCCAGGATGTCCACATACAGAAGAAAGTAATTCTGAAACTCGACAGCGAAATATCGTATACATGTAGGTGTGCAATTTGCTACTGCGATCATGAAATGGAAGCGGAAATGAGAGGTCAGGTCTCCTTTCGCTCGAGGTCACGTTAAGCCCCACCCAGTTAGACCGTTCTAGTTCGACTAGTTACATCCACACACAACACATTCCGTGATTAGGCGTGATTAGGCGTGATTAACTATACGTCGTATAACGAAACGTAGGTTTGGGCATCGTTTCGTTATACGACGTTTCGTTATACGATGTATAGTTAGTAGGCGTCCACACACACAATTTCATAGTATAACTATCGCGAAACAGTATAACTATCCCGAAACGGTATAACTAATCACTCCTAATTATCACGGAAAATGTTGTGTGTGGACACGGGGTATATGGATCTGCTTTATAGTTTATCAGGCTAGATGCTGTTTGCAAGGTGGACCGACCTCTAACAGGAAGTGCTTGCTGTATGTACATTAGATCTACATGTCTCTGTGTATAAAAGGTACTATGGTATGTCCCATTTGCAGGAAAAATAAATGAAAAGGTTAAATTCCATGAGCATTTAAAAGATAATACTATTGTAGAACTTCCCTCAAAACGAAAGGGCTTGAAAATGTCTTTTTGTGGGAAAATGACGACCTTTAGTCAGTTTAGATGTCAAATTGACTTTAGGGATTGCAATCCTTTTAATAAATACTCTGATTTTCAGACCCTTGTAGCGAGTGGTGAACGTTTTGTGCTGCGCAAAGATTCAATCAGTTTAATTTTGGCCATTACAAAAAGTGGGTTATTAATGTAGACACATGCTCATGTACCCTTTACAGCTCCTTTCATAGATGTTATTACCAAAATTTAATTTATATAAATGTACAAAGAAAATATTGTGTTAAGCTGGGGTTAGGCTCAACTAGCACATACAGGTATGCTATTATCTGGCCCCTTTAACCAACTAATAGTTTATCTTCTTCTATATGTCAACACGTTGTATGAAGTTTATTACTGTATTGCTCAGTATTGTTTTGAACCTTGCATTTCAAACATTTCCTTTGGGGCCATGTACCTCAGGACATACATGTACATGTAGTACCATCACAGCATGGAGCGTACCATCACAGTAACCTCTGCACTATAGACTCAATAGCAAGATTCTCTCAAGACGACAGTGATAGAGAAGTAATTCCATAAAGAATTCCCCACCAATGTCACACTCATTTTGTTTGTTTAAAAAAAACCTTTTCATGACCGAATGGAATTATTACAGTACAATGTCTGGAAAATTATAGCGTCCACTTCCTGCTTTAATCTGATGAATCAGACTATGTTAGATATTATTCTTATTGTGCAAGTCAATGGGAATAAACATGTAATGTTCTAAATATTATTGATTGGCAAATGTAAAGGTTATACTTTGAATCACAAAAATAAATAAAAAAAGAAAGATGGAAAAGTATAAAGTATTCTCTTAATAGAATACAATTTTTCATGGAACACTGATGTGTTGTGATGACCTGAAAAGATGGCAATAATAGTTGCTAGTTGATGAAAGGGTATCTTGCCGTCTTCTCGAAAAAATGGACAGGTTATTTTTGCAGAAGTGGTGTTGATGATAGGAAAGCTCAATATGTTTTCACAAATGGAAAGGTTTTGTGAAGAGGCAGGATGTGTCATGATTTATTCCTTTTCATCTACCTTTGATTCTTCTCCATCTTTTCAACCGTATGCTGAATTAAACTTATTTTATTTGATGGCTTGCATGTATTTCAAAAGTGGAAAGACATTTACGGAAATGAGATACATGTAGGGTGTTACAGGATTTCTTCTATTTCATTTTTTGAATGAAAAAAACAAACGATCAACTATCTTTCAACCGAGCTGCTTTTATGCTTTTGTGATAAGTATTTGTATTGAATAGCCTGGATGTCTGTCACAGTAGAAATGTTTTCTCTCTGGAGATATATTGTATCATAATTCAGAATTTCTTCTTTTTTATCCTAAAAGGAAAACATTATTTACCTCTTTTCAGCTTTAATAATGAAGTAAAGCTGTATTGTACTTTATGATTCACATATTTGCTATTAACCCTTTGTGATGGCTCTCCACAGATCAATTATTACATCGTTAAGAGTTTTGCTACTTGCCTGTACTTATATTGACAGGCCATGTCTATGTACTTTTAAATTGGATACTTGCACAGCTGACCGCAATCAATTAAGAAGACAATCGATTCAGGGGTACCTCATGATTGTCACAAGCATGATTCATCCTATTTTATTGAGTTATTATAATACTGAATACTAATTGGCTTGCATATTGTATCCATGCTTGAATTGATGAACTTATATACCGGTAGTTAATTATGGTATGTTTTTATGTTAATGTTTATATTTTTTCGCCATTGGAAATGTGATTATAAGCACAGCTGGTGTATGTTGATTTTTGTTGACCAAACGCTATGGATCATTAAAAAAAATTATGCAGGAAAAAGGAGTAGGACTATGAGGACTAGCATTGTCTAGCTTGTATAACTACATGTATGTGGTAGTAGTATTAACAGTAGCAGTAGTAGTAGCAGTAGCAGTAGCAGTAGCAGTAGCAGTAGCAGTAGCAATAGTAGTAGTAGTAGTAGTAGACTTTATTGAATAACTTGTTAAGCCCAAGGCTAATCTACCACAAGGTCCATTGACTTAATTGTGGCTACAAATTGTATATGGTATTTTTAATGCATATGCTACATATGTACATGTACATTGAAAGTAATGTCTATACCCTTATTTTCTTGGGGTATGATACCTTGTTGTTCATACTAATATAACAATTGTTCATACTAATACAACGTTTGTTCATCCTAATATAACGTTTGTTCATACTATTTGTTCATACTTTGATTAGCTAGAAATTGTTCAGTGTTTGCATTTGACATTTCATGATATAATCTGATGAGAATGTGGATAGTACTAACTATTTTGATTGCAGTCAAAGTACAATATCACTGATCAAAGTGCATATTAATCCTGCGTCATTGGATTCAGTTGCATTTCAGCGCTTATCCTGAACACTATCTATTTCAAGGGATGCATTTCAGAAGGAAATAATTGTATTTTACAGGTGTGCACATGCTTATTCAGCTGCATTGATGTTTGCAATTAATATACTTTAATCAAGAGAACCCGGAGAAGCATTTTGTACATGTAATATCTTATATATGATTATTTGGTATTGATTTGGAAATTCAATGTTCCTTTATTCAGCTATGTAATTCTACATTTGTAAAATGTCTCCCTGCTATTAAACAAATACATCTATTTTCATGTCTCTCTTTTCTTCTTTTTTTGCTACAGACAGTTTTTCACCATGCCCGCAACTCAACTGTAACAACTCAACTCAACCGTAACAACTCAACTCAACTCAATGAGGCATTTAAGAAACAACTCGGTCGTGTAGACTGCCTAGCTATACAGCTCTAGCATAACTTAGCGTCGGAGGAGGAAGCAGCGCTGAGGGCGCTATACAAAACCGTCCAACTCAACATGAGGCTGCCATTTTTCTCAGGCTTCCTGGTAACTTCTTGTTTTTTTATTAAAATTCAAATGATTTTCTCCCCTGTTACTAGATTGGGAATTTTACAAAGATTATGAAATATTATGTTCCAAAACTTTCCATAGACTTGTCCAGTGTAGCAACAACTACTGTCTCTGTAGGTAACCTGTTTTCTGACAATTTTCCTAAATACGATTACAAATCTGCAAGAGAAATCATGAGGCACTGAGCTGAAGGTTAGTTTTCAGTTAATATTTTCTAAAACTATAGAGTTCCAAATGTTACAAAGTTGCTAGAATTTCTAGTCTGTACATTCTCCAGATTGTTCATGACACTTTCATAGAATTTTTTTGGGAAAACTTCAGCAAATCTGTATCATTGGTATTACCTTTGATGCCAAATTTGTGATTTGAGAAGTAGTAGAAGTAGCTGTAGAAGTAATAGTAGTAGCAGTAGTAGTAGTAGAAGTAGAAGTAGTATTACTAAAAGTAGTAGAAGTAGCAGTAGTAGTAGTAGAAGAAGTAGCAGTAGTAGACTTTATTGAATGAGTCATTCAAAAACTTGAGATGCTATGATCTTACCTTGAAGTCATTGACAATTGAGCTGTGCAAAGTCTATCTTTGTTTACTATAAATGAAGCCTCTTAAGATGATTACATTATCTATGTAAGCCGCAGGGTCATTAAATCTGTGTTAAAGCATAGCAGTAGTGCCCTTATGGCTCCAAAGTGACTATACATGTTTGTTTAATACAGAACATGACTATTATACAAGCATGACTGTTCGGAACATACACATGTACTTTACATATACTGGATACCGGCGCTATATAAATATTATAGTTAACCACTAAATTATTCGTACCCTTACAAAGTCTTGTCATTTTTTAAGTATGTGAAAAATTGATTTGTCTCAATTTATGTTTCTTCAGAACAGGACATTTTAGAAATTAATTCTAAAAGCAATCGGCAAAGCTCCATATTCAACCAGCCTACCTTTTTTTTTAGTTACAAAAAACCCCAGCCCCCCCCCCCCCCATCAAATTCACAAGGGATATGAATAATTTAGTTGTTTAATAACTTAACATGTACATGTACTGGGGTGCAATCATTATATTAATAAGGGGCACAAAGTCATTCTGCCTTGAAGCTAAATAGCTGGGTGTGTACTCTGTCCGAGAGACAAGCATTTAATTCAAAATCTGTCACGTAGTAAAGTAATTGATTATACCTCAGGCCTTCCTACATAGCTTACACATGAACATGCCCACGCACTTGTTTAATATCAATTACTGTGTTCAGAATGTATGGTTTACAGCCTTCAATTTTACCAAGAAGAATCCAATATTTGGATTCAGTTACATGTACACCATTACTACAGATAACATTGTATCATACACAATTTTGTATCTACATTATGTAATCGTCTCAAATGATTAATCTCTGAAAAAGATTTTTTTTTTTTTTATCTCTTTCTCAATAACTTAGATGTACATACAGATGAAGGTAGTATGAGTACATACATGGCTAGCTACTCTAATGTTAGTTTTTACATACAAATGCAAAATAAATACCCAACTCCCCCACTCCCGGTCCCCACCCTCCTCCCCCGCCCTACTCCTCCCACAACTGAGCCCCTTCTCCCAATCTACCTCCCCTACCCCTGTCACCCCACCCCCCCCGTATCCCTACCTACAATTCCCTACCCAGTCCCTCATTCCCTCAATCCACACTCTCCCACTCCCAGTCCCCACCCTCTTCTCCCGACCTACCCCTCCCACAACTGAGCCCCTTCTCCCAACCTACATGTACCTCCCCCATCCCTGTCTCCTTTACATGTACCTCCCCCGCCCCTAGCTGTCTTCCCACCCCCGTATCCCTACCTCCAACTCCCCACTCCCAGTCCCCACCCTCCTCCCCTGCCCCACCCTCCCACAACTGAGCCCCTTCTCCCAACCTACCTCTCCAACCCTTGTCTCTCCACCCCCGTATCCCTACTTTCAACTCCCTTACTCAGTACCTCGCTCCCTCAATCCACTTCCCCGCTCCCTCAATCCACTTCCTCGCTCCCTCAATCCACTTCCCTATGGCATTCCCTATCTCAATCCCCCTAGACTCGCAACTGATTTAATCATTTCTTCTCTCCTCTCAGACAATTAATTAGGAAACCCGAGGTGAACACAACATATTTTATACGTGCATTGGTGCCGTAGACCTTTCAGAGTCTTAATCTCGAGATTGCCAAATATCCAGCTATTTGAACTATCCCGATCGCAAACTATCCAGCTATTTGCGTCTTCATTAGACCGAAGTAGCAAATTAGCTGGATAGTTGGTCGGGATAATATCCCAAGATATCTCGGTCTAGTTTGCAAAATATCCCACTATTTCCCAACTAGCGGGATAGTTTGCGACCGTCCTCATTAGACCGAAGTACGGAGTCAAATATCCCGATCCCATCATGCACAACGATTTCCGGTTTTCCTCGCACAGTATGCGATCTATACTGCTCAACGCACTGACCTCGCCGCGCTAGTACAACTAGTAAACACTGAAAACCGCAAAACCGCAAACTAGTCCGAGATATCTTGGGATATTATCCCGACCAACTATCCAGCTAATTTGCTACTTCGTTCTAATGAAGACGCAAATAAGCTGGATAGTTTGCGATCGGGATAATTCAAATAGCTGGATATTTGGCGATCTCGAGATAGTGCAGACACGCCTTTAGAAAGCATATCTTGCCGTGCGTTTGGAAATGCGCCAAAATGGATATCATTCTTGGCGGTGATTGGTGGGGGGGGGGGGGGGGGTAAATAAAAGCTTGGGGCCTAGGAACACATTGGTTTTTTCTCTAAAGGAAACATACATTGTTGTTCCGTCTAGGTGCCAAAACAAAACAACACATTAATGCCTTGCTATTGATATCATTAGTATTCAGGCGAAATTCTCAGATAAATCCTAATATAGTAAAGCTGAATGAATGTTGATAGAATTGTAACCTTGTATTGAAAACAATAGCATTTTCTTATTAAATTTCAAGGTGTTGACTAGCAAATCAGGAAATTGAATTTACAGTTTGACCAACGGGTAGTGTTTTGTTTTGTTAACTACAGTTTTATGATGGTTTATTTGCTGGCATAATTTCATGAAAAAATACCATCATAAAACAATGGAGACAATGCATTCTTTAGTCGTGTGGGTTGAAATCTCTCCAACATTGTAAAATTTAGTTCTGAAATGAATTCATTATGTTGCCAAATTGGGGATTTAGAAAGTGAGGAATAAAATATGAAATCATTTTTCCATGAGAGGTTGGTTAAAGGTAATACAAAGTTTTGGGAAATTTTGAAAATTGGGTGGATAGTGATTCTTTACAATGTTGATATATTTGGATGCCCCAATGGATGTATTATAAGCACTAGAAAATTTAGCCCCTAAAACACTTCTGCTTTTGAGAAAAATTGAATATAAAAATTTACCGGTGCTCCCGGTAAATTTTGATGAATTTCAATTAGCGCCTACGGCCGTACAATGGTAGCTGCGACCATGAAAATATCAGAATATGTAGTTGTGATATATAATTTCCAAACGGGAACAGCTAATCGGTCAATTTTAGTCAAAAACATTGTTTTATAGCGTAATTAATTTGTTGACCTTGAGAGGGAGCTATACATCATAAAGAGTTTATTATTTACAATTTCATAACTTTAGACTCGATTTCAACCGCGACAACGATCACTGAATATTGTAGGATCGCATATGCTTCCAATATTTTCATTTGAACCAAATTCATGACCCTATACCAAAACTTTGTATTACCTTTAAGAATTGATGTTTGTAGACATTCCCACTTTTTTAGTTTCTTTAAAAAATATTTTCTTGTTACCTTCTGATGTTATATTTATATTGAAAAGAGAGGAAGCTTCTATTGAGGGGGGGGGGGGGGGAATGGAACATTAACAACAACAAAAAATCCTTCTTGTTCTGGGGCTGCACCTGTTTTTCCATTTGATATTTAATCGGGAATAAACATGTACATGTAGGTGTATATTAGTCCTGAATAAAAGAGATGTTGTATTGCCCTTTAGGTGCCAAAACATGGGTCTGTCGGTCGGAAATCTTTTTTTTACTCCCTCTTTGGGCTGATATTTTTCAGCTTTGAATGCTTTAATACATTTTTTTATTTTGAAAAACGGTAAAAAAAAGAAAACTTTTTTAAAATGCCGACCGTAGATTTCAAGATTTTGGTTGATCGCAAAGAGCAATACAACATCTTTTTTTTAATGCCTTAATGTATGACTGTACATAGACTCTTGAAACAGCACAGTATTGATTTTGGACATTATCCAATATAATGCATCCCGTTACTAATTACTTTGTTTGTTTCATTTCCAGACCACCAGGAAGCTGGTCATACTGCTGGCTTGGTATGCCATCGTCATGGTAATAGCGATATTCACATTCTCACACACGCGCTGGAAAGAGGAATCTAATTTATTACGCGTCTACAACTCTCTCTTCTTCGTGCCCAGCGACGTGCCTCTTGTGAGAGACTCTTTACCTACCCGGCTCCCGGAAAACATCTACAGGCGTAACGTGACGAACAGGTGGGAAAATTCAAGTGTGTGGCTGCCCTTTGACCCGGATACGGGGGAATTCAGGTACCGGTACGCGTCCAGAACGCATCCGCAGAGAACTAGCAGATTAGATGCGCTCAAGGAGAGCTTACTACGTAGAACAGGCAATAGTAGTTCGTTGTCAACTCTGGTGCTTATAAGGAATATCTCGAACGGGCGGCTCCTCTCGGAGACGCTCAATGAGGATTTGTGGAGGGAAAATGGGAAGGGTAGAACTCGTAATGAATCGCTGGCCGGTGTCTTGCAAGAGCTGGTTGGGGATGAAGTGGGGGACCTCTTGGGCGAGGATAAGTACAACTCGTATAATAGCTCGATGCTCTTGGCTGCCATTGAGAGGAACATGCAGAAGATTCGTCAGGAGACAGAAATTAGCTTAAAACACTTGTCGCACCTTACCGGGATTTTAAACGGGAGCATGGCCGGCAATGGCTCCTCCAAAGACGGAGAGGTGCGGTTCCACGATGATCTCGCAGAAAAGTTGAAAGACAGGGTACAAGACGATGACGATGTCCTTCCTGGCGGTCTGAGGATAGGTGTAAACCAAGATCGTTATGCGTATGAAGGAAGGACAAAACAGGGTACAGGGAGTGCAAAGGGCGCCCTCTCTGCCAAACAGTCAGACAGGCCCAGTCTGCTAAGTGTGCTAATAGGGAAAGACCTTCTTGAGGATAATAATAAACCAAAGCCCGCTGCAAGGGCAAGCATTATACGAGAACTAACAAAGGATGCTTCGGTCAATTCGACAGCGTCTAGTAATTCTACCAGTACTCCACTTTCAACTGAAACTCCAGAAGTTGATGGATATTATCGCATCGATACAAGAAGGGTAAATATTTACTCGTGTTTCTCTTGGTTTCAGACTTACAATATGGGGAATTTCTTTCCAATCTCTAGTGACTTCTTTTAATTGTTGAATATGATGATATTAGAGATTGTTCACTAACTACTACATACATACTGTATACTAATGGTACTATTAAAGGGATCGTTTAACAATGTTAAATCTGAGATACACGGCCCTACGTGTTATCAGTGTCTGTGATATGGTGTAATATTGAAACCCTAAAAAAATTGCGCTTCAAAACGATCAAGAAGTGCCTCAAAAAAGTAAAAATCTTTGAGTGACCGGTTTTACCATACTCGTTTTTCCCAATAGACTGTAGTGTTATGAAAACCGTCAGGCGAACGGTTTTCAAAATTTGTTATTCCAATCATAAATATCTTGATAATCAGACAGGCGATCGGCTTGTAAAAGTCATGGGGTTCCTGACTGACCTAAAGGTTTATAATTATCATTGCATCATGAGCTAGATCCAGAATTTTGTTTCAGAATCTATGACAAAGTTACCGGATCCCTTTAATGTCTTACATGTATTTACCCAGGGTAGCCTCATCAAGGTTTTCTTTACAGGACTCTGTAATTATGTACATACACTTGACTTGCATGAGCGTGGTGATGGTTTTTGTTTTGCTGTAGCACCTGCCTTTTATTGTTACTTCCCGTCATCTCATGTTTTCAATTTGTCCACGCTTGTTTCATTTCCTTCTATTAGCATTTACTATGTCATAATAAAGGGCGATCCAACCCTTGTAACTAAAGTTCATTAGAATGAATGCAGAAAATCAGAGAAGCAGAATGGCGGAAGTTTTAAATATATTGGACCAATAATAAAGTTATGAATGTTTGAAATATGAGTTCACTACATCTATGCAAATCTCAAATGGCTAATTTGGTTAGTATTTTGTGATGTAGCTGCGGATGAATCGAATGTTTCTCTGATCTTTCTGATTTCTTTTAGAGTTTTGTGCCATTAAGGCTGGAATTTCCCTTTAAACATGATCTGTACTAATTTGCAGTTCTCATTTTCCTTACCAGATATTTTGATGGTCTTTCCATGATTTCTTGACAAACTTGAGTTTAAACAGAACCGCAACACATCGCAATCTCACAAGTAGTTTACACAATTTACCACATGCAGCTGTGCATTGCACATTACTAGTCTCACATGGGAATTTAATTTCACATCGTGGCGTGGGTGTACCTAATTGCTTTCCTTTTCATTTCTATCAACATCATGTTGAATTATACCTTGAAGCCCCTCTAAAGTGTTGGGAGGCCCAAATTCGCCACAAATTTAATGGATAGCAAAATCGCATTTAAATTGTATCATAGTGTGAAAATGGATTTCATTTACGTCACACTTCTGCAAAGATTCCCCCACCCAAAATGTGTTTGGAGACAAATATTGATGAAAGAATACATAATTTGGGTTTTCTGTTGTACGCAGAAAACCTAAATTGTGAATTCTTTCATCTATATTCGATTCACAATTGTTTTGAAAACCCTTGAAGAAATGTGTCTTAAATTTTACAGTAACATTTTTGGGGCTCCCAACACTTTAGAGGAGCTTTAAAAGTTCATGCTCTGTGCATGTATATTTATGCTCATTAACATTCTGTTCACATACACGTACAGTGTACCTTAATCCAATTTTAAATGAAGCCATTCAATTTTACAAGCCCTCGTGGTATAACATCTCGTTCTTTGAGACGCAAATTCGCTTCTAATCATCCCCCTCCTTGGTTGTCTGGCAATATAAAGAGAGCATTATCCCGGGAAAACCAACACGTTCTTCTTTTGCCAGCTCTTTGAGATGGCGGGACGGGATGCGATGGTTAGGCACGTTTAGAGATCACCTCTTTCCACTTTGATTGCTCAGATGCAAGTCGTCATGGGAGCCGGAGACGAGTTTGCGTGACATGAATAATACCCATTACAGCAGGCCCTGCTGGCCAGGGGGCGCACAAGGGGTCCCTCTTAACGTCTCCTTTCTTCTTTCCCGTTTGTTTCTTCTTTCTTCTTCTCGTTTGCTTCATTTGGTTCATTTGGTTCATTATTGCTTTGTGCATAGGCCCCCATTCACACTATCCATTTATAGTATAAACTGAGATAGCAAGCCCCATTTACACACTCAATTTATGGTATAGGCTTATAGACTGAGTTAGTAAGTCCCATGCACACTCCCCATTTATAGTATACATGTACATGTAGGTTGACCCAATATGCATACCGGTAGACTGAGAGAGTGAGCCCCATTTATACTCCCCATTTCTAGTATAGGTTGACCCAGATGCATAGACTGAGATACACTGTAGTAAGCCTCATTCACACTCCCAATTTATAGTATAGGTTGACCCAGATGCATAGACTGAGAGAGTAAGCCTCATTCACACCCCCATTTATAGTATACATGTAGGTTGACCCAGATGCATAGAATGTAATAGTAAGTCCCATTCACACACCAAATTTGTAGTATAGGCTGAAAGACTGAGGTAGTACACTGTAAGTCCCATTCATACTCCCCATTTATGGTATAGGTTGACCCAATATGCATAGACTGAGAGAATAAGCCCCATTCACACTCCCAATTTATAGTATAGGTTGACCCAGATGCATAGACTGAGGTAGCCCCATTCACACTCCCAATTTTTAGTATCGGTTGACCCAGATGCATAGAATGAGATACATGTACATGGTACATTGTAGCTAGCCCCATTCACATTCTGGATGTAGAGGGCTTTTATTCAGAAACACATTCAGATAACAAAAACCAATTTTGTAACTTTACAACATGCTATCAGCCTCTGTAAAGCATGGGCAAATGAATTTTCTATTCAATACGGTACATACCGGTAGCACCTACAGGTGTATAAAGATGAACATTTCTAAGGGCTTAACGTAGAAAAATAGAAAAAAAGATATATATTGAAACCAAACAGTTATTGTAGAATTAACAGAGCATATTACAATAATTGATGAAATGTGTATGTGTGGGAAAAGTATCAAATACCATAGAACCTCCTGATTAAAAAAAAAAAGATGAGTAACTCAGAATCAATTATGGCCTTACCCATGTTTGTGTACCTTGATAAACTGGGTAACCTACCAGTATGTATTATGGGTTACTAGTTTAATTCCTACACGCACACATTTTAAGAAATATACAGGACACATCAAAGTTCCTTGAATTCCTACTTTATAGTATCAAGATAACCTTGTTTGAAAACTGAGATAAAACTGGTATTTACAGTGCATTGCATACATTGATGACGTATAGTCGGGGCATTGAAGGTTAAGGTAAATCTGTGTCTTCAGGAATGACGTATAAGGGGGAAATAAAAGAAGACTGCAAATATACTGACTAAAGTTCAGTGTTGAAGTAGTGACTAATCTCTGCCATTGCGTATGAGCTTCTTTTAATTTACATGCATGGTAGCTGAAATCTACACTGTGTACACATATATATTGTACATGTGCATGTATTATGTTTATTATCTCCCGGATAACAGAAGGGCACTTACGGTACCATGCTTTTATATTATGCACAGAGATAACACTATTCTGTTTCTCAGAAGATGATATTATCTATTTGATGCTGAACTTGTTTTTATTTCCTTTGCAAAGAAAATGCATTTTTGAGTTTATAAGGCAATTTCAATCCAGCATTCCATTAATAAAGACACATTCTTAAAGTGAAGGCGAAAAATATGGAGAATTTATCATCATAATATTTCTTTTATGAGATGATTAATAGAAAATAAAATAAATTTGTGAGTAGATAAGGCAATTCTAGCCAGCATTACATTTATAAATACTAATTTTTAAAGTGAAGGAAAAAGTTGAAGGCAAAAAGATGGAGAATATATCATCGTAATATTCCCTTCATTTTGCTAATAATTCCTCCCCCCAAACAAGTACAACCACTACATGCGCATGTCCAACTGTATGTGCAAATTTATCAGTCCAACGTATTTCCTTTGAAAAGAAAATGCATTTTTGAGTAGATAAGACAATTCCAGTACAGCATTTCATCTACAAAGACACATTTTTAAAGTGGAGGAAAAAGGCAAAAAGATGGAGAATATAACATCATACATGTAAATAACATTCCTTTTTATCAGATGACTAATTCCTCTATTAAAACAGATGT
Source organism: Strongylocentrotus droebachiensis (assembly GCA_035222895.1). Lineage (NCBI taxonomy): Eukaryota > Metazoa > Echinodermata > Echinoidea > Camarodonta > Strongylocentrotidae > Strongylocentrotus > Strongylocentrotus droebachiensis. The sequence goes on along the minus strand of JAVYIG010001987.1, from coordinate 219,117 downwards.
AACAAGAACTGTTTACATATCAGCAAAGATATTAAGGAGGTTGTGAAAAATATCCTGCAAAAAAGGAAAAAGCTAGACAAGGCAAAAAATTAACGATCATTTTACATAATTATAGGCAAGACGGAAATTCCTGTATGTGGATTTGGAAATGACGAAAGATCGTTAATTTAATGAACGAGAAGTCCATGTTTACATATATTTGTACGCCTCTGTGGTGATTAAAAGCAAGGTGTTAAATATGAAGACGCTCCTTTACATTTACTGTGAAATACATGGGCATGCACACGCATATCACGTTAGCTGCTGGCCAAGTGCTAGCAAGTCTGTTTGCGTATGGAATTGTCTCATTTGGGCAAATTCACAGGGGAAATTGACATTAATGGATGGGTGTTTGCTCAAAGAGTGCACGCATGATGGTGATGCGATGTATGTCAAAAGCTTTTGGGTCGTTATGATGGTTGTTATTGTTTGATTATTACATTGATTTTTCTGGTTGAAATATAAGTGATGCATGGTACATGTACATGCAGTATTCCACATTTTGACATTCAATTTTAGTTTATTTGTTTTTAGAATGTCATTGTGAGATTAATCATTTCTGTAAATTTATAGAAAAATGAAAGTTAATTTCCAAAAAAATAATAATAAAAAAAAACTCTTGAATGACAATTGAAGTACAGCAATTCTAACATTAGTGCCTTTTGTAGATGTAAAGAATTATCTCTGCGGTCTATATCAGCAGCTAACATGTACATGTATATGTATACATTGTACATGTAGCATTAGATATAAATATTACATGTAGATAATTACTTTTATTGAATGCAAGAATTACTTTTTCAAAAGCCTACAGAATATGGCAGCATATAACGTCTCAGACTTCACCATCCTTTGCAAACGGACGCAAGTAGAGAGAGAAGTGGGTCGGTAGTGTTTTTAAATGGAGGAATTGATGTAATTGCCATGGCGATACATGTCATCAAAGCAAATACCTGGTATTCATTCTTGTTGCCCATCTATTTTTGAAGCAGATGGTGGAAGAGAAGATTATGTGAAAGAATAAGCTGCTTGCAAAGTGGATCAGACAGGAATGTGAAGTGTCTAAAAATGGAAACCACTTTTGTTCAAAGCTTAGCATTTTTTCTCTCCTTTAAAACCTTCTTTTGTCTTGTTAAAATGCACTCAAAAAAAAATTCTTCTACAATATTTTTTCTCTGGCTTTTCATTTGGTTGAAATTTTGTTAAGTTTTGTTCATTTTATAATTTGCAACGAATGGAACCTGTTTTTCAATACTATCTTTCTCGTTTGGCTTCCTGGCTTCTATAGAGAAAACCCTTTTGCACAATTTGTTGAGATTTTTCAGTGTTCAGTTTATGGTACACCAAATTGAACATCTTGTGTTTAGAGATGACATTTTCTGCTTTTTTGTTCAGCTGTCTGTAATTGTAAATGTGCTACTACCCATCACATACATCTACATGTACATGTACCTCATGGCTGTCAACTGAAGAGGGTTCGCAGCCTATTGTTAGGGGTCTTCGTGCATGAGACTGCTGCATATTTGTTGATATGGGGGGGGGGGGGGGTGGGGTGGGGTACAGGGTAGGTTGAATTTTGAGTGGCTGTATCATCCCTAAAGATGAACAATTATTTGTTAGCTTTCTCATTCTTTTGATGTTGCTTTAGAATAACGTCATAGAAATGTCTGCTGTCAAAAAGGATGCTCTTTAATGCCACCATATTCTAAATATCACAAGAAATAGCTGGGAAGTTTATACCAAACATTTGTGCGCAATCACTGCAGTGTATGTGTGATTTCAAGCGAGATTAAGTCAATTTCGTTTATTTTTATCATTCCAAATCTTGTAATGATTAGACATTTATTCTTACATGTACGTTCCACATAACCAACCTTTGTTAATCACTGACAGACACTTTCTTTCACGATTTAATTGCATGTCCACAACTCAACTTAATTTCACCAGCAAATTTATTTTGTTCACTTAAAGGGGAAGTGCACCCTGACATTGAGAAAATATAAGAAAAATAAGAGTAAAATCTGATTAAATTAAGAAAGTTATGAAGTTTTGAAATTGTGATCAATCAAACACAAATTGGCATATCTGCGACGTTTCTTGCGAGGTCCCCTCCCATTTGCTCAATACTAATAAATTCAGATATTTCTATTTTCCCTCAAGAATTGTTTGTCATACCGTACATACCCCCTAATAATAATTATTGCAAATATGTTTTTATTCAACCCCTGTATGAAACAAATCTAATCCGTCTTAATGTCATCATTAACAAAAAAAGTGAAAGTTGATGACGTTTTCTGCACAGAGAAAGATACGTCACATACCTTTAATCTGTTTTACCAGGATATTAATTTCAGTGTCTGAAAACGCCTTCTCCTACTAATGACAGACCGTTGGGAAATCAGTCGAGACTGGGAACAAATTCAAAAAAACCAATTGCAAGACATGCGTGCCACACTTGGCCTTTCCTGTCAAGATTTGCATTCGTATTTGATTATAATCCTGTGGGAGTAGTTATTAAATTCTAGAATGGAATTATTTCTCTCCACCCACTCCAAACGAAAAAGATTTAATGATTACTTGAGTAGGGTCGGATTCAGGTTTGGCTATATTTATATTTAGCTTTTAGAATAGTAGTTAGATTCAACAATGTATTAAAGCAAAATTAATCAGATGTATTGATTGGGAAAAATAGAGGTTGTAAACATTCATATAAATCATTGATTCATTGACAGAATGATTTCAAGAATGTGTAAACCTCGTTTATATTAGGAACATCTTCAAAAGGAAGATTGTTACAGAAGAAGAATAATTGCAGGCTTGCTATGACCTGTGACTTGAGAAATATGCTTTTTGATTGAGTACGGTAATTAAATATTGGAATAATGCCATTCAAGAGATAATTAAAACACATTTGACATTTACAGAGGGAAGGCCAATTGAAATAACTACATGTATTGCTCCAGTAGGCAGTGATTTTTTTAATCCCCATTTTTTGGAGGGGGGGGGGGGGAGGTTGGGGGCAGGGGGTAGGTGGCTCCATATCTGAAATTACCCCCCCCCCCCCTGCCAGGAAACTTAGCAGTGACACTAACTTTGCCATTAAACTTTGATTTGATTGGCTGTGGAGTGATGTTGCCATGGTAGTTAATATAGAGGGCAATGTTACCATCAGTAGTATAAAGCAACATAACCCTGGTATACATATACATGTACATAAATCTTCCAAGAATGCTTCTATTTTTGGCTCCCCCGACTGTCTGCATGAATTCTTCAAAGAAGAGGCATCACCGCCACCCGGAGCGTAAAATGTATGAATTTAAAATACAGTCGTACATGTAGCTTGATGTATACAGAGTGTGAATGATAGAGCTATGGATAGTAGGTGTATAATCACCCAGACCCTAGGGCCTGTTGTTGAATGTTTAATGAACCGGTCTGACCCATTTTCAACTCCACGGAACGAAGAAAGATGAGCGGGGAATGACGAGGTACGGGTCATAATACGGTGCCTCGTCGGGGCATTAGCGGCATCAAGTTTAACCTGGAAACCCGCAAGGGGTCAGAACGTGGGACTAATTCATCTTGTGATGTTAAACCCGTCCTCCATGTATATTGGCTGTTCAGAGCGAGAAGGAGGTTAACCAACATACGTTTTAATGCAGAGTTAATTAATGCCCTTCCTGCTCTGGAGAGATGAATTGCATCCTAGGTCTCATTACTCTAAAGGCCTGTTTTCATCAGCTCCAGTTTGTCAAATAACCCGCTATTTTCAGACCCGGAATATTATCCCGAAGCTCGAAATTGCGTCTTCACCAGACAAATTAGCCAGGTTTTTTCCCAAATAGCTGGATATTTTAGAAACAAGACCAATATTTCTCTAGATATTTTCTTGACCAGATATCCCGCTAATTGCAACTGCAGGCTGATGAAGACGCAAGAGATAGGTTATTTGGCAATCTCAAGCTGATGAGGACAGGCCTTAAGGCATGCCATAAGAAAGTCATTAAGCGCTGTCAGCTGAAGGACATTAATATCTCAGCATGATGTATGTACGTGCATCCCTAGGTCATGCTTTGCAATAACTTGGGCCATATAGATTTGTAATGAGAAGTGCACATGTTCCCACATGGCCAAAATGCATATTGCTCTGTTTAAAGGTAGAGTCGTGTATATGTACTAATCATCCACTTGCGTTTTTAAAGAAACAAATTTAAGTTACAGGAAACTATTGAGTTTGTATCAGTTCCGGATAGTTTTGTCTCGTCAGGGTTTGGAGTCATCAAAATGATAACAAATTGAAAAACTGAGAGCAGAAACAGTCAGAGAAGGTTCTGCACACAGATATGGATACAAGGAACTGCAAATATATTATACATGCATACTATCAACACTTTCACTTGAACTATTTCTAGTCATATTTGGAAATTGGAGCATTTCAAGAGCAACATTTTTCATGTGACATCATTTTTAAATAAAAATGATATTGACACTTCACAGCTAATTAGGCACCTCTCTAGATCTCATCTTTGCAATCTTCTTTTTAACCTCTGGATAAATAATTAGATTGCATGTAACAAAGATGTATGCTATGATAAGAGAAACATGTTGTATTGACAGTGTTAAAATAGTGCTTCATCTTGAGTAGATGTGGACTGACTGCTAAATTTTGAGTTTCAGCTTTGTCAAATTTGCCAGAGGGGTTGAGGGTACACAAGGGGCAACTCCCTCCTATGAGCTACCTGCAATTCATAGAAATATCAGACTGTTGTTTGCTAGTAATTCTTCCACGTACAGTGTACCCTCACCCCCTTGAAAACTCCTAACCTGGTTTATGCCCCTGATACTCTGCCTCCTAATTCTACTGTCATTGGTTAGAATCCAATGCAACCCTCACTGTTTCCTGTTCTGGTTACGCCCCTGATACGACTCCTCCAAATTATACTGGAGGGGCCCTTTACAAGTGATCCGGGTGGGTACGAGTATGCCAGCCTGATGTGAAATTCATGAACCTCGGCAGGAATGCATAGAACAGTAATGGGGAGCAATGTGGCTGAATTGAGGAGCGCAGGCACGAGATAGTGATCGTGATGGACGGGGATGAGGGGCTGCGCTGACAGCTTTAAATATAGCCTCGATCTTGCGGCGCCCTCAGAGGCAAGATGACTACATCAGGTGGAAATAGAGGAATGTGGCATAATTTGTAATCGGCTGAATGTATTCTCATTTATAGCGTGTACATGTTTTGATTTGGGTGAATGTTGAAAGCGGGGGGGGGGGGGGGGGGGGGGACAGACAGGAGAGAGATAGATAGATACATGTAGATAGATAGATAGATAGAGAGAGAGAGAGAGAGAGAGAGAAAGGGGGGGGGGGAGGGACAAGAGAGAGATAAAGAGAGAGAGAGAGAGAGAGAGAGAGAGAGAGGGGGGTGACTTTAAATGTACAGTGATATAGTAAGAGAAAAAGAGAGAAAGCAAATGTGTGGGAGAAGATTATAGGGGAGAGAGATACATAGAGAATGAGATGATGAAGGGAGAAAGAGATATAAAACAAGAGAAAGAAAGAGAGAAGAAAGAAAAACAGAAAGTAAGAAAGAAAGAAGGAAAAATCGGATGAGGCTTTCCTGCTTGATGGATTGGATGAAGTGCAATCTTTGACGGGAGAAATATTATCAGCCTTGAGAAATGTGTCTTCCCATTATCTGCCATCTTCAAGCCGTACTTTTAGCCTCTCTCCAATACAAGCCCGCAATTTGATATAGCTGTACCCACTACGCAGCCAAATCAGAACTGTCCTAACCATTTCGTTCATGAACATTTGTACTTTCCAATCAGATAGTGTAGAGGGATAAATCAGGTCTAGTCCATTCACCATTGTCTAAAGAAAAGCTGTCCACCTTTTTAAAGGTTTGATAAAAAAAAAAAGTCTGATGTTAGGAAGTAAGATTATGTATATGGGTTGTTACAACTCGATCAGAATTTCTCTGAAATAATTATTGCCTTATGACAATCATAGGCACTCGGGATTCATTTGCGCCCAAAATCGATTAAGTCTGGACCCCTAAAATTGCATAAATGTTAACATACTGTACGTGTCATGTACAGTGTATACAGATTCTAAAAAGTTAGATCCGGTCGCCCCTTGTAAAAAAGTTAGTAGAGAGTCCTCCTGTACCCCTTCCAAATTATAAATGTTTTGATAGATCTCTTTGATTTCCTAAATGATTCACACATCTGTTTCTTTCATTGTTTCAATCAAAGCAACTTGTTTTTGGAAATGAATCCTCTTATCAAAGTTACCAAATCCAAGTAGTTTCCTGCCGCCTTTATTGTGAAATAGGAAACCACTCATTGGCTGTGCGTGCACAGCTTAAAGTTAACAACAGAATTATTCATATACATGTACATTGTAAATTTGATGTTTTTCTGTGTTTTTCGTAACTCAGGAATAAAAGGTGAATTGGTTGAATACTTTGTCAAGTATGCTTTAGTATGCCACATTCTCAACAGGGAAAAAAATAATATTTATTTTTCGGGGGCTACTTTTCAAGCTTGCCTGCATAAAAATAACACTTTAAAAAAAAGTTTGCATTGAACTCTATGCAAATTTACAGGGGCTCTTTTCTGATTTTTGGGGGCTCTTTGGGGCATTTCGGGGGCAAATTCGCCCTGAGCCCCCGTGTATTTTTTTCACTAAAGAAACGTAAATAAGGACAATTCAATTTTTTACATAATTGAAAATTACAAAACTTGCTAAGGATAACTAGTAAGTTGTATTAAAGTTAAGTAACTGTATGTGCAGATCCTAAGGATGTAGAAATAAGACACTGATATAAGACGTAATTAACGGCTACTGTGTGGAGTACTTTAGATGGTTTCCTATTTTTACAATAATGTATTATTTTTATTTCAATTTAACCTTATTATTTCCTCCTCCTTTTGAGGAGAGGGGGCATACATTGTACATCTAGCTATGATTAAAGACTGTTGTCATAGTAACAAACTGTTGGAACCTTCCTTTTCTCCAGGTGACCTTTTGATTGCATAGTTGCATCTAAAATAAGCACAGTTTGTTTTTCAACTTCATATAATTAGGACCAGGTACTCAAGATATCCATTTTTTGTTTGGAGCTAGTTTCAGTAGAACTCATTATGCTAAAGGCCTTAGAAATTAAGACCTTTGACATTCTGAAGACCTTACTTCCTCTTCAGAAATAACAACTACAGGGCAGTCTTATCTGGTTTGTTTATCTTTTTGCTAAAGGTTAAACATTTAGTTTTGAAGACAATTCATAATATTTCTACTCCTTTCCTTTCTTTCTCTTTCCAGAAATTACGACTGCAGTGCAGTTCATGTGCGGTGATCTCCAGCTCGGGTCAGCTTCTTAACAGCAGCGCTGGTGCGCAGATTGACACATACCCTTGTGTCCTGCGCATGAACAGCGCCCCCACCAGTTCCTATGAGAAGGATGTAGGCTCTAAGACAACAGTCAGGGTCATGGGTCACGTCAATCTATTAAAGGTAAAGAGGGTTTTTTTTTAATCGTTATTGATAGTTTTTAGTATGGGTATTTAAACCGTTCTTGGATAAAATGTGATGAGAGAAGCGTTTTGAAATGAATACACCAGTTTACAGTTGTGTGCGCCATTTTAAGCAAAGCCAATGACCTAGAGGTCATGTATTTATGCGTAAATTAAGATTGCGCCCATGCAAATTATGATGACATCACTGCCTACATGTACGCGCTGCGTTTTGCGCGCACATCATCATTTGCATGGGCGCAATCTTAATTTACACATAAATACCACTGACCTCGGGTCATTGGCTTTGTTTCAGGGCCAATGACCCGAGGTCAACTGTCTGCGCATGCGCACTGATACAACTGTAAACTGGTGTATTCTGGATTGTTCATCTTCAGGTTAAAGGTAAAGACCAGTTTTGGAAATGCCCCCCTCTCCAATAATGAAATGGAAGCTCTTATTTCCAATCATGTGAAAGAATATGTTTTGACTAATACGAGATGATACAAGTTATCAATCTATCTATACAGACCTAATAGATATCATATGGTGTCGCGTAGTCCCATATACATCTTTCTGTGTACAGTGTTTGTAACTTTACCAAGACTGGGCCAAATTTCTAATAATTTTGATGATTCCAGAACCTTGCAGTACACACCAATAATATATCGTCGGTGGGGTGACAAAACTTTGTATCTCAAAAATCATGAATTTTTAGGAGCGCAAAAAACATTTCCTGTCTCAACAGACTTAGTGCTGTGACACCGTCCTTTGTGTGGAATTTGTGAAAAAACCGAGACAGGAGGCGTTCCATGGATTTATCAGGTGGTGTCGTAGGCCATTAGGTACACAATTATGCAAAAAAAATCAAAATCTCAAAAAATTGAGATACGAGGTTTTGTCACCCCACCGACGATATGCTAGATGATCAACCTTTTCTGATTGATTCCACAACGTTTCTCTCACAATGCAATTGCATGACCAGAACTGGTCTTTGCTTTTAAATGGATTACTTTCTTCATAATGCCGTCATCAATTCGATCATTGGTATCATTTTTTTATCATAATCGATGCAAGAACTACCACCATTATTGAAACTAATAACCCTTTCCTGCTTGTGACCCCTAGGTCAACCAGAGCAACACAGAGCAGATGGAGATCTTCATTAACAAGACGACGAGAACCGAGATGCTGGTCATTCCTTGGCTCTATACTACCCGCATCAACAAGAGACGGGACAAGCACTACAACATCGCTAAGAACTTCTCCAAGGTCTACCCGGACACAGAGTTCTACGTCCTCTCCTCAGGGAAGATGATCTCGGCGGAGAGCATCTTCCAGCGGGAGACGGGCATCACAAGGTGAGTTTAGAGAGGACGGAAAACAAAAAAAATTGCGTCTACTTCAAGGTAGTCTGTCCCTTTTGCAAGCTGAAAATATAAAACTATGTCAATCCTGCGGTAAACGAGAGATGATACATGTACCAACTAAAAACTCCTCTCAAAAGATTAGAACTAGTAATTGCCTCTATGTGGAACCTGCAAAGTGAAATGTAGTGGCTTGTAAAGAAGCATTTGGAATGAACAAGTTAAAAGTGTTGGTGATATTGTTGAATCTTAAAGACAGGGTATTTTAATACCCACATCGCTACTCCTGCTGTAATGAATTTTCAGTTGCGCCATCTTTCGGCGATTTCCACTCCCTGTATTCAAGCATCATCAGTTGGTGATGCATGGTGGGACATGGCTGTCAACGCATTGGGACATTCTGAGCAGCAGATGGCAGTATACGCACAGATAACAACTAAATTATTCATACCTTTAACACCAAGTTTTGTTAACTTTTAAGTAAGTGAAGAATTGACTTGTCCCAAAATGGGAGCCTCAAAAATTGTGCAAATACTTCATCAACTCATCTTGCTGCTACAGATGAATTTTGAGATCAGTTTTTAGGGGCTTGCAAATCCTTAATACTAATAGGGGCTTTAAATTGGTTTATAAACACTCTTTTGGAAAGTTTCAAGCAGTGTTCATTGTTGAGGGAATCTAGAGATACGTCATTTGCCTCCGTTTTGTTTCTTTGTTCTTCATCTCTCTAGGGAATTCACATGTAAAACCAAATTTTCATAATTATCGAAAAATTTCATTTAGCAGAAAGCATTTCAAACCACACTAGTTTTGTTTTGACAAAAACAACTTCTTTCTCAATATTGATATCTTTCAGTCTAATGCACTATAGATGTATTGCTTTTACGTCATTCCTTGCTTCTATGTGTTTTTGTCTTCCATATGAAATTAATTCCGCCTTGTGTTTAGCACTAAGCAATATGGCTGTATTGGATTCCGAGGTTTTGGATGTGGTTTCCATGGAAACCGCAACATGAGAACGTCCATTGATTATTGCCTTGGTGTTTCAGAAGTGCATTTGTTATTAAGCAGAAGGAGAAAGCTGATGATCATAAATGGAGATAATAGAAGGAAGACGCTATGGGGATTTTCTTGACATTTTACAACAAATTGGATATCATTTTTAGCTCAGAAAGAGTTCCGCAGCAAAGAGATCATTCTGACATTAAGAATAATAATGGCACTGCAGCAAGCTATGTGCTTTGTATTCTGTAAGAAATATCAGTTAATTATTTCAGATAAAATGACATTTTGACGTAAAACTGATCATTCTGACATTGAAATATATTACCGGTAACCAGTTCCACTGCAATGTTTGTTCAAGAAGCATGTTGTGTATAAAGAGATTTAAATGAATTTGTTGGTTAGAATTTTAAGGAAAACATTTCATTCTTAATTTCTTCTCATAATGAAAGTAATTGTCACTGCAAACTTGAGCCAGAAAATGAGGTTTGAAAGAAAGGAAGGAATTATTTCAGCTTGAGTAGCATTTTGAAGCAAAACAGATCATTCTGACATTGAAATGAAATCAACCTTACGAGTTGCTCACAGTTCCTCACCGTTCATTTATTAGAACCAATCATGAAAAATACCTGGAGAGTGTTTTCATTACCTTATTGGTAGGATTAAAAGCAAATATTGCTGAACTGGATTCCAAGAATCAGAACTGATGACTGTGAGGCAATGTTAACGTAAAAAAACTCTTAACAAAAACTTCAGATTTGGGAGATGTATACCAGAAAAGACATGATCATCTTCAGAAACTATTTGCCGGAGGTTTATCCTCAGAAAATAGATCATACTTCCCCACCCTTTGGCTTTTTAAGGATAAGTTACGCCGATTCTCTGGATTGTAATGCTTATTCATTTGAATATGGATTCACAGGTTTCCTATTTTAGCTTTCCTTTTCTACAGGCTAAAGTGTCATTTTTAAAAGTCTTTGCAGGATTTAAGTGATTGGACGCATGCGTTACTATTTAATCATCACAAATCCTGCCATATGGCGATTATGGATTAAGACGACTTGGTTCTTCCCTCTGTTGTGCTCTCTCCAGCTCTCTCTCCAGCTCGTACATGCTCTCTCGCTCTCTTTCCTTTCCCTCAGTTCTTTCTTCCCATCCTAGTCTATCCTACATGTCTGTTATCACGAAGGAATATCGCATTGCACACAAAGCTGCTTCCTCTAAATGTATCCCTGCTATTTGCCTCTCTTTGGGATTTTTTTCTTCTCTCTCTCTCTTTCTCTTTCTTTTTTTCTTCTCTTTCTCTCCCTCTCTCTCTTGTTATATCTTTGTTTTTCTCTCCTTCTCTCTCTCTCTTTCTTCACCCTTCCCTCTCTCACTTTCTCCAGTATAGCACACACTCTATTTAGCTCTCTGGCTCTCTTCCTTTCACTCATTGTCAAAGATCTCTTCTTTCTACTTTTCCATCCTTTATATTTCTCATTTCTCTATCTCTCTCCCCCTCCCTTACCTCCCCTCCCTTCTCTCCCTTGACGGTACGCCACTGCGGGCGTGATGCATGATTCGTGATTGCAGCGGATGACATTATCTTTTCTAATGTCTCCTAACCTCGGGGTACAATCTGAACACTCATCTCTCATGACCAGCGCACAATGATGCTAAGAGCTCTTGTGATTCACGAAGAGGGCGAGAAAAAAAATCTGAATATCAGAACCTGATCAGTAGGTATTCTATGGATAGTATATGGGTGTGTTCAAGTGATTTTTTGAAGCTAGAATCACAAACATGAATCACAAATCAAAACGCCGTTAAAAAACCAGTTACTGTGGGAAAGCGTTCAAGCAATTTTTCATCAACGCTGATTCTCGCTGTTTACCGTTGACTGTCAGCCAATCCGAAAGCAGGCCACGATAATGACATTATAGAATCATGATTGAGATCTCTTTTGCGTTCAAGCGATTTTTAGTGACCGTGATGATACAAAACTCATCTTTTTCAGTGTTTCATGTTTGCGTTTTGAAACACGTTTATTTTTAAGACCGGCGAAAAATGGCTTGAAATCGCTTGAACGCAACAGTGTGTTTAAAACTAAACGTCTTTGAAAACCATGTTTCTAGGGTGAAAAAAGTGTCACTTGAATGCACCCTAAAACCTGTAATTGAATAAGGACTATGAGGAGAGACATGTAGTAAAGGTAGGCGATCTTTCGAGAGTCAAACAAGTAATTGAATAAGAGGGACTAGAGGATATGGAAACAACGTCAGAAAAAAAGAAGAGTTTTGATTAGTTCTGCTGTAAGACTGGCGGGGATACCAAAAGATTTCTTGTTTGTCATAGACATGCTTCCGGTTGGAAATGGAAAGAGTTGGTGTGAAAGAAAGAAAATGAATGAAAAGAAAATAGAGGAAAAGAACACAAAAACAAATGGATAGATACATGTAGAGTAAAGGAGCGCTAGCCTACAGCATACAGGTGGTTTTCACAAGAAAGGCTGTTTTGGATAAAGTGAAAATGACATCATGTCAGCAGACTTGGAATAAAAATCACTCTTGATCATCATGAGCGTGAAATTATGACCGTCTTCCTAGTACTCCAGAAATTACTCCATTACAGAGCCAATATTTCAGGTTTGTGGCATTAATGTAGCCGCTATCTCAGGAGGCTGATATCGAGGACCCTGGGCTATTTTTCACCAATCATTGCACAGAATTGTGTAAACAGCTAGTAAAGAAACCTGGGAAAATCCATTTGGTATGACATCTGGGTTTCCATGTATGTTTCCATTTTCTAATGGATCATGAAGATTTGTTGTTCTCTTTTACATAACTTTTTTGCCGATAAGACTTCCTGGCAATGACCATTTTTTAAAAACATTTCTTGCCTTACCTTGTTGATGATTGACTCGGTAAAAAGATTTTTTTTGACAAAACAAAACAACTACAAATACTGTTTACAAGCAATTTGCACTTCGCATTCCTGTCTCTTATGCACAGATAAATCAGTAGGCTCACTGCCATATGTTGTTTCACAACTCCCTTTTAAATTCAATATTACAGTGTCCCTGGTTAGATGTAGTGTTTGTTTTGATGTATAGCTAGAAGAAAGTGGGTTGATGAATTTGCTGGAAAAAATGGGTTCGAAAGTGACCTAAAAAACAAACTAACCTGACATTCAGATTCTGCCATATTCTATCTCCTTGTCCTAACCCCAATCTATATGGGAAATTTCATGAATTTTGTGTTCCTTTCCATGGACATAGATAAAATCCTTAGATTTAAAACGTTAAAGCTGTGATTAGATAGAAATCCATTAACCTTCATCAAAATGACCCACAGACCCTTCCCCCATCAGCAGATCGAGCCGTGGATATATATTTTCTAATCAAATATTTGCAAAGACCAAGGTCTTTTTAGGCACAGGACATATGCATTAGATGGCTAAAGTAGATTTTAAAACACACTATAAGTTCACACGGATCTGCTGTAGTTTAACTTTAAGTTTGCAAAACCTCAAAGTTATAAGCAACGATCCACTATAAACAACAATGAGGGTTCACACTGGACAAAAACAACAAGCATTCAAAGCTAACTGCAAAGTAAGGAAGGAATTCATTTTAAGTAGGTTGTTTAAACCTTGTAGTTAATTGCGTCCAAACAGGACATAACTTTGAATGAGGATCCCGACTTGTAAATTCGAGTTGACTATTAACCACAAGTGTATCCGTACAGTATCCTACAAGATAACCAATACAAGATAAGTTTTTAGCCCTGTCCTAAACTTTAAGTTAAGAGACTTGTGTGAACCTCACTTCAGTTGTGTGAACCTTACTACTGTTGTGTCACTTGTGTGAACCTCACTACTGACTGTGACATAAGACCTGTGGCCTGCTGTTATGTCAGGCGCGTACTGTAGAAATATAGGGCAAGGATTTGATAACAGTCCATGAGTGCTAGCAATTCTATAATCTCGAGAAATGTGTTGATGCTGTTGGAGATAGTGATTGGGGGGGGGGGGGGGTGGGGGTGGGGAGGGGAACGGAACATTGCATATTACTGATAGTTACTGATATTAGCTCTTGAAACTTGTACATATTAGGGAAATAATGCCGTGACACCAGATTACAGTCTTCTTGTGTGAATTTGCCTAGTTTTATTTACCATGTTAAAAAAAAAAAATATAGAAATAATTCTTCATCAGAATTTAAACATTGACTTAATGACCAGTCTCAAAGAATATTAAAGTGGAATTTGCCTAGTTTTATTTACCATGTTAAAAAAAAAAATATAGAAATAATTCTTCATCAGAATTTAAACATTGACTTAATGACCAGTCTCAAAGAATATTAAAGTGGCATTTGAAAGGTCGTTGTATTAGAGCATTGTCAATGAAGATCAATATCAAAGGTTTGCATGGGCAATCACACCGGAAGAACCCTTCCCAACAAATCAACTGATTTGCATCCCGAATATAGAGGCCTGCAAGCACTGCAACAATCTCTTCTCTTTCCTTCTCCCTTGCTCCATCTCTTTCATTCTCTCTCTCTCTCTCTTTCTCTGTCTCTTTCTCTGTCTGTCTGTCTGTCTGTCTGTCTCTCTCTATCTATATCTATCTATCTATATACATGTATATATATATATATATATATATATATATATGTCTCTCTCTTTTTCTTTTTCTTTTTCTTTTTCTTTTTCTTTTTCTCTGCCTTCTGTCTTTTGTGATTGGGACTTAAAGACAAATAAAAGGTAAATTCCTTTATTGCAAGCATGTCGATTGGTTTGCTAGACCTTATTATGGGATAAGAATCTATTCAACACAGATGCAGGAAAAGTTACATGCTGTTGTTTGTATCATTTGTTTGCATCATCTGGAACTGCAGAATAAGATAGTATAATATTGTATGCACCAGATTTAGTGGAAATATGAACATTTAAAGTCATAATATGACTATTATATTTTCAACTCTCTACTTTCTGTAGGTGTTTGATAAATTGGTAGAAAGAACTTCCTTGAATGCCGGAGCACTGTAATTGGTAGCTGACCCAAAATTGGGGTGTATTGGAGCACCTTATTAAAAGGGATTGCTTGGGTATCTTTGCCTCAGATTCTAAACAAAATCCTGGATTTACCTCATGCTACAATCATGATTATAAACCTTTAGGTCAGTCAGGAACCCATGACTCCCATCGCCTGTCTGATTATCAAGATATTTATGATTGGAAATTGAAATTCAAGAACCGCCCTCCCAACGGTTTTTATAACACTATAGTCTATTGGGGAAAACGAGTATGGTAAAACCGGTCACTCATTTAAAAAAACTTTTTTGAGGCATTTCATGATCATTTTTAAGCGCTCCAATATTACACCATATCAAAGACACTGATAACACGTAGGGCCATGCATCTCAGATTTAACATTGTTAAACGATGCCTTTAGTATTTTGTGTGGTGGATATGAGCGCTTTGGAAGTATCCTATCTTTGAGTATTGTTATAATGATTATTATATTTTGCTTTGTCTTTTTTACTTTTTGCTCTTTAGGAAAGATGCCAAGACGTGGCTTTCCACCGGCTGGATGACCCTTCTCTTTGCTCTAGATGTCTGTCAGAAGGTTGATGTCTTTGGTCTGGTGCCTGAGAACTATTGCAGGTAAGGATCAATTAAAGGGAACCAAAACCTTCATACTAAGTTACTTTTATTGTAAAGTTTAAGATATTTGAAAAATATCAGTGAAAATTTGAACAAAATCGGGCAAGGAATAAGGAAGTTAGAGCTTTTTGAAATGACTAGTCACTAGAGGGCGGTATTCAATTTGATGACATCATCTGTGTACAAATCTCCATGCCTTTTTTACATCAAATTTCATGTTTTTCTTTCTTTCTTGTGATTGAGATAATCTACTCCCCTGAAAGCAAGATATAGAATGCAAAATGATATTCTGCTTCACATGTTGTGAAGTCGGATCAAGAACACAAATAAATACGAAGAAAACAAAAAAATTGTAAAATTTTATGTACAAAAGGCATGGAGAGAAATATAAGTTGTCACTGATATTTTTCAAATATCTTAAACTTTACAATAAAAGTAACTTAGTATGAAGGTTTTGGTTCCCTTTAATAAAGGCTTGTTCAGATATGATGCTGCGAAACCATGCTGGTTTTCTATGATGACTTTTAACAAGCTATGCACTTCACATTTCTCTGTCTTATAACACAGAGATATTTGATTAAAGGTAAAGACCAGTAATAGTCATGCGATTGCATTGTGAAAGAAACGTTGTGGAATCAATCAGAAAAGGTTGATCATCTAGCATCTAGCATCTGCAAGGTTCTGGAATCATCAAAATGATAAGAAATTTGGCCCATTCTTCGTAAAGTTACAAGCACTATACACAGAAAGACGTATATGGGACTACCCTATCTCTCTCACACGACCATGAGAGAAACAAATTTACCAAATATATGAATTAGTAGGCGGTTTCCCGGCAAATTTTTTATCATCATGTATTAGTCAAAACATATTCTTTCACCTGATTGGTAATGAGAGCTTCCATTTCATTTTTTGAAATTGGGGCGTTACCAATACTGGTCTTTACCTTTAAGGGTAGGACCATCGTTGCGTGCAGTTGTTATTCATTTACACATCAACAAAACTTTGCCGCTTTTTGGCGGTGGTTTAGCGCGACATATCTGAACGAGCCTTTATGATTAGCGTGACGATGTCCATGGCCAGTATCATGGCTATTATTAGCCTGTAGACATTCTGCATTTTCCAAAAGTCTAAATAAATCAACTTTGCCTCATCAAATTGGCATGTATTATATATTTTTTTTCACTGTTACATTCTTCAGACAAATTGTAGTACAGTCAAACCTGCTTTAGTGACCACCTGTCTACAAAGACCACCTATCTACAACAAGCACATTTTTTGTTTCCCTTGAAAATTGTTTCTCATTGAAACATGTACTAAAGGAACCTGTCTACAAAGACCACTTTTTGTGTTTCCCTTGGGCGGTCGCTTTAGACAGGTTTGACTGTATATATGAAATGAACTTGTATGAAAATTACAGGTTTAGATATTGCAGGTTTAAACCTGGACTAATTTTTTTTTCATGAAATCTGCAGTCTTTTTTTCCTGATTTCAGGACCTGTCATCTCTGTGTTTTAGGCCCTTTCAGTTTTTATATTGTACAGAATGTACCATGCTCTAACAGATTTGCGCCTCTTTCAAGGCATATGGCGCAAAAAGGGAGCATCCTTGCTGATGAATACCAGCCAACATTTGCTTGTGTTTCCTCTTCAGAGTGCATCCGAATGATACCACACCGTACCATTACTACGACACTGAGTTCAAATCCCAGTGCACCTACTACAAGGAGAGCGAGGAGCACCTCACGTTCGGTCATCTCTTCGTGACGGAGAAGGCCATCTTTGCTCGCTGGGCCATGAAGTTCAACATCAACTTCCTCTACCCGACCTGGAACCTGACCATCTCCAACTCCTCTGGGCCGCTGGACACGCCGTTCATCAAGCTCTTCCACGAGGCGCAGCACAACAAGACCAAGCAGAAGACCCACCGGCACCGCTCGTTCCTCGGCGCCCGCATCCGGCCCCGCAAGCCGCCCGTCATCGGCCCCAAGACCAAGGAGGAGGCGGAGAAGGAGAAGTACCAGAAGTTGACCCATGCCATCATGTTCATCGTCGCCATCTTCCTCAGCTTGGTGGTGTTCCTGCTTCTCTTTTTACTGGCAAGTCTTTTTGTCTTCTGTTTTTACTTATAGCACGACACTTCATAACGTCTATAATGCATGATGAGTGATCGATCATCCTCGTGTACACATATGTATGATGATAAGTTATTTCATGCCAAACTGTTACATTCAATGATTCACGTTATTCACTACAACCAGGTATCCTGAAAAATTTAACCTTGACTTTTTTAATAAGAAATCAAGTCACTCGTATGTAAATGATGTTTATCTGAAAGTATTATTACGAGAGTGTAGCTACAGATGTAGTATCTTATAGTATGTCCATATATGTAATGAAATGTTGACATGTGTGTTATTACTTTTACAGATGGGCATATTGAATATCAGGAAGAGCAATTTGATCAAAAGTCATTTGCACTTAATATCTAAAGAAAGCTCAAAGGTCATCCTTAGTGTTGTCATCAGCGTTTGGGTTAATTAAGATCATGTCATCCTTGTGCGTGACACTCCATCAATCTATTCTTAGATTTTGGTGATCCCGAACTGACTGCATGTAATACTATTCAAACGGTGCATTCTTGCAGATGGATGGGTTGCCTCTGGAAGACTGGCTGTTAAATTGATACCATGAAATCTGAAAGAAAGAGAAAGAACAAGATAGGCATGATGACATATTTTTTACTCTTTACATTTTCGGACTCATAAAAATATTGCCAAAAACATCTGTCACAGTCAAATGTATTCACCAGCAGAATGAATGGTGATGAAGTTTGAGAACAATACAACCAGTGTGATGCATGTATGGCTTTTATCATTATCATTATTATTATTATTATTATTTTTTTTTCCTTGGGGGGGGGGGGGGGCGGGTGTTACTAGGGTAGGGAAGGGTAAGGAAGATAATTATATTGTGAATACTGAAACATTCCTTTAGTAGATGGTTGATGAAGGTAGTTTTGCACTGTAGATGTCAGCCGTTTTAATGTTTTTGGAAGGTGGTCATATAACCACTAAAATCAAAAAATGACTTGGACCACTAAGAAACGATGACTTTACAGCGCACGTAGTAAATGTGAAATGTACAGTGTCTGCCAAAGTCATGCCAGAAATTTGCCAATCCATGTTGCAGAAAAAATATGCTCAATTGGCAATAAAGTGTATAAATGTGTACTGTTGATTCCCTGTTTGAGTAATGCTTAAAGATGAGGAACGACAACAGATCAAACTTACATTACCACAAGTAGCCATGAATCGGTCACTATGGAGTTGTGACTCTGACTGTGTGACCGAGGTCTAAGCTATTTTGATATCCAGTTGTTGAAAGCATTGAGGTACATGTTTATGATGGACGGATCAGTGTAGCTAAGCAGTAGGAAAGCTGGCAGTGTGCTACCTTTTTAATATTAAGCATGTGCTATTTTCTTTGTGTCATTCTTGTGCTTCTTGGTTACTTTTGCAAAAAGTTTGCACCATTTTATTTATTTGTCTCGTTAAAAGAAAAAGAAAGGAGCATGTTATGTCGCCCTTGGCTTTTTTTAAAGGTGAAAAGCAGCAACTCTGCTCTCAAGAGTGCAATGTATGCCACAACATGCACCAGTGGTGGCATTTAACCAGAGTCACAGCCATCATATTTGATTCACAAATGTAGATATCGACACAAATTTCAAGTAAACTTCCATTGATAAACTTCTCAATAATTCGTCGCTGTTTTCACGAAGTGACGGTAGTGAAAAAAAAATGCATTCATTTTGCGTTATGATTTTCCTCACTACCGTCACTTCGTGAAAACAAGGACGAATTTAATAGGTTTTGATGTTGCATTCTTCATTCCTGTCTACTTCAGGAATGGAGTAAACTTAAGGTAGATTAATGACCCTTCTCATTTAATCATACAAATACACATATGTTCACTTTGTTAACCATTGTGTAACAGCTAGAGTAAGTGCATTGACCCTTGTAGAGTGCATTGACCTTTGTAGAGTGCATTGACCTGAGAAAGTGCAATGACCCGTCTGTGCTCCCCCCATTGCCTTTACAGCAGCACATGATGCTGGAAGGGGAAGAGGAGGATGACGGTGACGACAGAGACCGCCAGTGGGCCAGTAATATGGAGAGGGCGACATTCAGCCGCTACCGACATAACCTCAGCTATTGAAAAATATATGTGAACCCTTGCCATCCCATGTGCTATTAAAAAAAAAAAACAGGTATATATATTTTGAGGTCACAAAGATTATTCACGGTTTCATACTTCTCTCTTTCTGTCATCAAAACGGTGCTCCGACAAATGCTCCGGCGACAATTGCTCCGGCGACAATTGCTCCGGGGTTTATTTTTGTCAAAGATATAAAGTTAAAGATAAACTTGAGTACTGGTAAAAAAAAGAAAATTATTTCTCACAGAATCAAACGAAACTTACACTGAATGTTCAAGATTACAAATAAATGACATGTGCCAAACAATTTTGGAAGAAAATGTATACTGGCTGAGTAATGAGCATAGAAAGACAAGGAATCAAGGTAGTACCAACCCCGACACCATGCGTGTTGTCCCATACATAGCTTTCTGTGTATGTGCTTGTTACTTTACCAAGACTCGGTCAAATGTATTATGATTTTGATGATTCCAGAACCTTGCAGTGCACACCAATACTTACATGCTACATGATCAACTGTTTCTGATCCTTTCCACACCTTTTCTTTCACAATGCAATCGCATTACCATGCAGTACTAAAGTTTATCTTTAAGGTCAGGGTGGCAATTTGGTTTTAGTATAGGGTTATGGGGTAAGAGGTTAGGGTTAGGTACAGTGTATTTTATCGACTGCGGATTAATTGTGGCTGAAGCATGTGTCGTTCACCCTGTCAAAACTAATCGTTTCAAAGCTAATCTAACTTTTCAATAATATTTTTTTGAGTGTTGTGGACCATTTAGGAATGTTTTTAAAATCATTTGTATATCATTAATTCCAATTTGAGAGCTAACTCTTTTGTTTGTTTATATTGTTTTTGTTAAAGCAGCAATCGTTTATTCATCACATTACATGTAGGTTGCAATTATTTGACCATTTTACATCCCATTTCATAGCTGTATCTCTGATCAAGTTAGTAGAATAGAATAGAATAGAATTTATTGTCTTCTTCCAAAGAAAGGAGGAATTTTCCTTCCAGGTGATCATACATGTACATAAAATTACACAACTTGTACAAAATTTATAATATAAATACAATCATACCAAATAGTAGATAACATACATGTACGTTCACTCATATTTCATCCTGTGATGCAAATAACAAAGAATAAGTCTAAATTGCACAGTTGACATGGTTTTCCCTAACCAAATTAAATTTCTTAAACCAAATGATGAAATTGAATAAATGACCAAATCCCATCTGTATCCAGATTCGTGCAGGCTTCCATCAGCTTCCATCTGCCTGATGCGCTTGACATTTTTTCATCCTCAAGCAAAAGTGCATGGCTTTTCATGTATGTACTTGCATTACAATGCATCCTAAAGCTTCATTGCCACATGACACATTAAACCACCTTTAGAAAATGAATGAGAACACTGCAGTGAATTAAAAACAGATATTAAATGAATGGGAGTGGTTAAAGGAAGGAGGTACTTGTACCAAAGGGCTCAAGTGTAGTCATAAATGTTATATTGTGAAGCGCACTATGTTTGTCATGTGATTGTGCCTTTAAGGATTATAAGTAAGTTTACAGCAGCATAATCGAAACAAGGCATATTAAAGCCCCTATCAGGGATTTGCAAGCCCTCAAAAACTTATCTCACAGTGTATCTGTAGCAGCAAGATGGGTTTAAGAAAGTATGTGCAAAATTTCAGATCAAAAGGCTCTGTGGTTTTCTCTCTATGAGTGAAATTTGAAGCCCTCATTTTGAACACAACAGATGGGGTGAGTAAAACACTGCCGGTTGCAAAATTCAAATTTTAAATGAAAAGTGACTGTAACTTTGATCATTAATGGAATTTTTTTTGGCATCATACTTCTAGGAAAATTTTCAGTTATGACTTTTACCACTTTTTTTGCCCTTTTACAAACTTTGAGATTTTTACTGTGCAAATCCCTACATCATCCATTAAGCGTTTATTGAGCAATCGAGGCAGAAATTCAAAGCCCTGACTCCTGTTAGATTTAGAGGTCTATAAATTTTCTCAGAAATGCACAGCACTTTTTTCTCCTGTAAATTGTATGTTCCTTAAAATTGTCTTCGCTTGTTACATGCATCATAAACGTAAATTGCTCATGAAAATTCCTTGCTTATCCATAGTTCTTTGTGATGGCATCTTGGTAAATGCTTGGCAACAGAGCTTACATACTTAAGTAGTGCAAAAGTATCATCAATACCAGTATAATTAACCTTGTTTTGAGGATATTACTCATGTACACTGTATGTGTGACAAAAGTCGACCATGGCATTACTTCGTTTTGTCCCATTGGTTAACAGAAGCAGGTAAAGGGCTAACATCTCCAATTGTTAAAAAGACTGAATTAAACAAACTACCTGTTGGCTTGCATGATTCCACCACTCATTGTCAAAATTTATTTGAACATTATCTTTTTCTTCTCTTCAAACTAGAGATTTCGAGCTTTCCAATGAGATCTCACACTTTTTAGTTTACTCCTTTAAAATCTACTTTAAAGGCACACTGTCCTACTTGTAGCTACTTGCTCCCTCTATATAGAAAACTTCCCAAATCGGTGCCTGTTGGTCCCCCATGATCCTCTTTTTCTTATGTTAAATGAGAGCTGAGTTAATGAGATAGCCACCTGTCACAGTGACCTCGATGGCTCACTGGGTGGTCTAATCCCTTCCAGCTGAAGTAGTAAAGCCTCCCTTTAATATCATATTATACTATTAAAGAGCAGAATTTCCCCATTTGCTGCTCTGTGGGGGTATTTGTGATCCTATGGTGGTTTTGAGCAGATGCGCTGTGTTGCGTCACACATGAGAGATGGCATTCTCCCCTGATGGGCACTGTGTCTCATACATTAGGTTCTAAGCAAGATTATTGTTTTCTCTTCATCATCCACTTAAGGCTTCGATGAGTCATAAGACGATGTCTGTATGAGGTCCATTAACTTATTTAAAACAGTCTCCTATGTCTTTGTATTTCTTCCATTATTGAAGCTATTAAAATCATGATCATTAATTCGGGGGATTGTACAGGAAAGATCTTTACTTTGGAAATATTTGAATCATCAATTCACTGTCTCAAACCTAAATGCAAAACCAAAAGAATTATTTAATTTTGTTATTATCATAAAGGCAGTACCTACTTATGTTTCAGAATATGTTCTTCTTTTCCCACCCTTTTCCCACCCTTCTATTAAATGCAAAACCAATAGACTTATCAGAATGTTTTTTATCATAATCAAGGCATTACCTACTTATTATGTTCCAGATTATGTTTCCCTTGTTGCAGCCTTTTGAAACCCTTATACCCGAGTCACACTGACAAGACTGACACCAGAACGACAACAGACTGAACAAAAATATTCATTACCCCAATGGATAAAAGTCAGTCGTTTGGAGTCGGACTGGAGTTGGTTTGGCGGTGTGACTGAGGTATTGGTCCTTTAAAGGTAATACAAAGTTTTGGTATGGGGTCATGAATGTGGTTCAAATGAACATATTGGAAGCATATGCGATCCTACAATATTCAGTGATCGTTGTCGCGGTTGAAATTGTAAATTATGTTGTATAGCTCCCTCTCAAGGTCAAGGTATTTTTAAAGCTAATTAAGCATGTTTCTTGACTAATGTGCAGATTTTGAATTTGATTTATGAAGATTCATGCTCACTGTCTACTCTTTTTAAAAACATTTTTAAGGGAACAATATTTTACATAAAGACACGCTCCTATTGCTGACACTGGCAGCCAGTAATGACAAATCTGAGGCTAAGCTCTTGTATGTGTTATGGAAATTGCTATTTGAAGAACTGATAATTCAAACTCATTGGCATGAAAACTCCAGCTTTACAGTGCACTACTAAACTCTAGGTGACCCAGAAAAGACTCCTGTTTTTTTGTACAAGTTGGTAAAATAGATTAGAATATGTTAGAATATTTGAATAATTAGGAGTTGAAATTTTCCATTACCGGTACTGTTTAAAGCTGATAAAGATACATGTAGGCAACTATCGTGCAGGCTCTAGATGTACACATAGCTTTTCAAAAGCTCTGTCAGCACAACTATTCCAGATTAATTATCTGAAGCTAAAACTTGTGATGAAAGTAAACGTGTAAGAGGATCAATTAGGCGATCTGCCGAACCTCGGAATCTAATGAATTCTATCAGCACAACCCCATTGCTACTTCAGGAAAGACTTCTAATTTAGCATCTATAAATAATGTCACTGACAACGTTTCTTAAAATTGCACCTCAATTTTTAATTCCCCACTTCAATATATAAATGTTCCTTTTGAAGTGCTCCTTCGCTAAAAAACAAATGAATACATAAATAAATGATTGATGAAAATATATGAATAATAGATATTAAATTGATTTGAAAATAAATAGTCAAATAATGAAATAAAAACCATTAAACAAAGCACTCATGATTATATTAATTAGTTTGGAGATCTTGTGTAGGTAATTGATAGTGATACACATGAATGTTTGTGCTATGTTATTTGTTGTACATGTATGTTTGTACAATCAAGCACATGCGTTCCAATACAAATGTATAATTGTGTGTAATTATGTATACAGGTGTACTTACTGGAACTCGTTAGAATGTAGCTTCCACATGTACATGTATGTACTCAGTTGCGTATGCACAAAGTAGTTCTCAAACAGCTTGGTCCTACTGTAACAATGTAAAGCATTCATTATGCATAAGAATTTAAAGAGACATTTCCCCTTTACCCTCTCTCTCCTTAATATGCTATAAGTGTTGAAAATAATTATGTTATCTTTGTCGCAGCAAATTCATTTCTGACACTTCTTGGACTCTACGCTTCGATCCATTTTCTTGATG
This sequence comes from Strongylocentrotus droebachiensis, assembly GCA_035222895.1. Classification (NCBI taxonomy): domain Eukaryota; kingdom Metazoa; phylum Echinodermata; class Echinoidea; order Camarodonta; family Strongylocentrotidae; genus Strongylocentrotus; species Strongylocentrotus droebachiensis. The sequence continues at coordinate 194,471 of JAVYIG010001987.1, read as the reverse complement.
GATAATTTTTCACGGTAAATGCGATGGATGTATAGTATAATGTATGTTTACATGTTTATTAATGGCAGACGAACACATTGGAAAGATGACGGATATATAGTCACCATCATTTGTTATTTGTGGCAGAGCTAGGCATACCCTTGCTTGCTCTTTCCCAACTATGTGCACTCGATCACGTCAATTCATACTTTCTTTTATCTTCTTTGTCAACTTTCGAGTCTTACAAATCTTCAGTCTATTTTTCCTTCTTTCCTCTGGGCCTTTCTGCTTCCCTTTCTCCTTTCTATCATTTTCTTGCTTTGTCTGTCTCTGTTCTATTTTATTTTTTTTCTTCTCTCTTAACCCCATCTTCTCTCTCTCTTCTCTGGGCGTACAACTGTAGAAAGAAAGAAACTTGCACACAATAATTGTAAAGAGCTGATACCTATTCACACGTCCCTTGTCCATAGTACGTTATACCGTTCAATTTTAAGCCATTTCTGTTTCCCAAATGTTCTTTGTTTCTGTTCCTATCCAACCCCCAACCCCTACCCCCCCCCCCCCAAAAAAAAAAAAAAAACCCAATGTATTCTTGCTTTTAATGCCCTCCTCGGTGCAGTAACGTGTCCTGTTGTGGTCATTGCTATCGTGGCTTTTCAAGAGTAACAATTCAGGCAGATTGTCAACCATAGCATTTTAATCCACTACCGGTGTACATCTGACCCCGTATGGACAGCAATTATGTGGATGTGTGCAGAGAATCTTTGAAGAAATGTCTGTGTCATGCCTCCGCTGTCAAAATGGGGAAAAAAGCATGAACTATTTTGCTACTTTGGTCAGCCTTTGAAATGTTGATCGGAACTCTTTTGTTGATATTTATCGGACATGCCTTGCCTAAGGAAAATACATCTTCCCCAGTTTGGTTGGCTTTTGGAACATTCATCATGAACTCTTTAGTCAAAGTTCTTCAGATGTACAATATGCCTTAGGAACATGAACTGTACATGTACATGTAGTACCGGTATATGAAATAATTAGGCAGTCTAGATACCGGTATTCACTTATTTTAACACTGTGTTTTGGGAGAAAGTATGCGTATTATTGGTTTATATATTCATATACTCTGCAACCTGCGTTCATAATGCATTCATGTGATTAGATTTTGCATCTCAATGTTTTATTTCCCCTCCCTCTCTCCTCTCCTTTGAATTTTTTAGTGCCTGCATTCGCAAGATGAGCTACAATTTCAATAGACCGAAAATACCACCTCCATACTTCACTGTAATTATGGTATGGCAGTAACGCCCTTTCATCTTCATTTGTGTGATATATACATTTAATCTCTGTGTTGTTTGACGAAAGAGAGAGAAAAGGAATGCTACTTTTGGTTCCGTTTGCATACGGCATGTTTTGTTGCTTTGTACACATGTATCACCACAGGACAGTTCACACTTGGCAATACCTTGTTGAAGATAGTTGTGTCACTTGTGTGGAAACTTGCAGTGGTGCTTGCTGTGATCATTGCAATAAAGCATGCTTGATGTGAACACGCACATTGACTGATTGAAACAGCCACTGAAGCCTGATAAGCAATCTGCCAGAAAATCATTTATTTTGACAATTCCTTGCTTCAATCCAAGTAAAAATATGCAATTTTCATGAATGAAATCCCTTTGCATTTCACTCCCTTGCTTCAAATTCAAGTTGAATGAACATTTTCCTGCTTAATTGTTTTTCTTTAAAAATTTATTCTGAAGTGAAGTGAAAATATCTTATAGCAAAATTAAGTTTATGATTTTCTGTGAATGTTGATTCTGTTAAGGCTTCGATGTGAACAGTATGGTAATATGCAGTCAGAAAACCTTATAATATAATGACATTACCTTTGAAGTTTACATGCAGTTTGGCTTCAGTGTGCTCTGTTGTGTGCTTTTAATACATCGTCATAATGGCATTATTAAGTATTATCCTTTAACAAAGAGCTACCATACTGCCTCTCTGGGTCTCGCAGGACAATATCTGAATATAATCTAGGTCCTTCTGAACTAATCTTCAGTATCAAATTGCACTTTCCAGTCCTGACTTTTCAATTTTTATTTGAAATGAATAGAATTACAGATCAGGCTAGGAAATTCTTCTCATTCTTCTGGGCGAATTGATTTCTTTTGTCGCTAATTCCTTTAATGTCTTCTCCCTTCCCCTATCTTATTACGCCCACAATGCGTGGGTTTGGTGCTGTGTTGTCTCTATGGGGGGAATCTAATATATTTGTTTGAATCTAATCCATGTATTTTGAACCTTTATGTACGCCGTTCTCTGGTGCCAGTTGAAGTGTTATCTAATACCTCTGTACAAATCGATGTTTACCGGGTTCTGAATATATATGCATGCTTTTCTTGTATTGACTTTCCTGGAAGTAACATTTTCTTTCATTTTCATGGTGGAATCATTCTTCATATTCAAGTTTATTGCATGACTTTGCAGTGTTTTCTCCCTTTTGAGATTATAACAAATATTCAATTAATTTGTGAATCTCATTCTAGTGTTTCTTTTATTTTGCAAAAGCTCCTATGGCAGGCCTTTGGAAGCTTGCTAGTTTATGCTACAGGAAATCTTTTATCTTTTCTTCAAACATTGAACCTTCACATGTGATGAATCCCAATTAATCTCCCACTTTTTACGTTTAGTAGGATTATTAAAATTATTTAGTTTTAAAAGCAAGTGCACATCAAGTTTTCTCTTGTCCATAGACTTTTAATAGATAACTGGATGGAAGTACTATTTGCTCACTTTAATAGCAAAACAGGGACTAATTAATAACTAAAAACTTAAAAAAGGGCTAGTCAAATGTGTCAAAATGAATACTCTGGGAGAAAACAAAATGAAAGGTGCACTAGTAATTTGATATTAACGCATATTGTGTTGCCGTTTAACCATGGGGGAAAACAAACATGGACTATTTTGAGATATGTGTAACCTAACAGTTTTAATCAGTGTCCTAATTCTAGACATTGTACATGTTTTATGTACATTGGGCATGTAGTATCAAAAGATTAATATATCGGGACCATACTATATTACAGTGACCCTATTTATAGCAACGACAGGTATGTGTAATCTACCTTGCTAAAATTACTCCTGACACAACTCCTAACACCATGTCAAAACGAACGTCATCGTTGTCTTTTTTCGTCCAAGCCAGCACCTCTGATTTTTGATTAAATTGAGGTGTCTTGAAAATAGAAGTGGGGGGCGTACTGGGTAGTTGTTGTTTTTTGGTTGAAATTTCATCAAGATGCGGAGCAATGTCTCCGTGTACATCGCTAGAAATGTGACAATTAGCCTATTTCCAGGCAGATAGTGTATTTTTATCCTGGTATTAGAAATGAGAATAAATGTACAGTTGAGGTTTTGAAATTAAATTGAAAAATTAGTCCAAGTTGCCATCGGGAAGCAGGATTATATCAGGGATGGTGACAATGCTGTAAATTTTGGAATAACTCTTCTAATGACATCTACAGCTCTAGAATCTCCCTAACGCTGTGCAAATGGTAACATTATTATTGAGAATAGTTATACAATTTTCCCTTAATTCTTACCCCTACAATTTTTCATTAATGAATGTTAATACCTTTTCTAACATAGTGAAAAATCCCCCTTGTAATATAGGCCAAATTAATAAACCTTTCAACTATATTTGCAACCGTTTTTTTTTATTTTTTAAAGAGTATGATTTACAGCAAGCAATGTGCAGACTTTGTCTTCTAATGCAGTTATAACATTCACTTAGGGAGTTTATGGTAGATAGTCTTCTCAATCCAGACCCATTTAAAGTCAGATTTCATTGATATTCTACTTACTTCAGACTCGGTCAAACCTTTATTTCATTACATACTGAAAACAAAATCCTGTACTAGCTTGAATCAAGGCCAATAGCAAGTTATTTTGATACACTATGCTAAACACGATTACCAGACCTGACTCTAAAAGCAACTACCGTAAACGAGGATAGTCCATCTCGACTAATTAGGAACGTTATTATCCCCCCTTTCAATGCAGAGAAAAATTGGACACATGTCTGCCTAATTAAATCTGGTCATTAAATATAGCCGTAATTGATGTTGTCCCCTTAAACCGTCTGTGGACGTGTTTTTGTTTTCGTCAAGAAAGGATTTGAGATTGTTTTTGTTTTCGTCAAGAAAGGATATCAGAAGGACAGATTGCTTGCTGTTTTGCATTGATACTCCAGAAAGTGTTGATGATCTAGAACCTTAACAAGCTGTAGTGTGTAGCTTTGTGTCACAATAACGATGATAAAATAAGAATTTAAACAAAAATTACAATGAAATGTGCATAGGACTTCAAACTACATCTAAATGATACAGGTTTTTCCATCCATTTAACACATTTTAAATTCAGTTTCATCTTTGTTCAGTTCAATTTTGTATTGTGAATCTGGTAACATGAAAATATCAAAGTCAATGTAGGCATTTGTCAATCAATAGTCGATAGTCAATCCATTTCATCGCTCGTCAAATCTTTTCATCAAAATTCGTTTGAATTCGTCTCACCTGACACAATATTGCAGAATTTATTTCAAATCTGTTCAAATAGTTTAGATACTCAGAATCACAGAGAGCTTGAAGATATTTTGTTTTATAATTTGTATATGTTTAATTCCTTCACAGCTATTGAATAAGATTTTGAAACTAATTAGATACCTTTTTTGAAGCCAGTAATAAAGTGAAGTGCAAGACATTAAATTTAAACTGTGAAAAGAACAGGCTGAACACTTTTGTAATTTCTATGCATACTTCTTGAAAAGTCTGTAGCTTTTAGAATCTTGCCTGACATAGCAACTCATAATGTTGCAAAGTGAACTCCATCTAAAGAGTTCTGCTATGGTGAGAAACATGCATACATTACAATTAGATTCATGTATGCATAGATTACTAGATTTCACTTTCACATGTTTATTTCTTCGCCGGAAGGTTCCAAATAAATTACCAAGTTGGTTGGGCATTAATAGGAAAGGGCTTTGCATCCCAGGTATTTGGTGATAGCTATGGTAGAGCGCTTTCTGAATACATTGCTAGGTGGGTTGAGCATCAAGCAAGCTAAGGCAAGGCATGGTATCTTTTAGTTTGAATGTGTTGTGGCTGCAAGGTTGCTGCAGGGTTTGGCTATAAAGCATTGCTTACCAAACCTCTTAGGGCGAGGCTAGTAAAGATGTACATGTAAACGCAGACAGCATGCTATCCCAGAAACTACTCTCTAATTTAAAGCAGACTGTAAGTGATATTTTGGTTGATTAAGCAAGTCTGTTATCAATTTGATGTCTCAAGCAATCAAACAATCAATATATCCTGATCAAATTAGCTTGAAATTCTTTTATTTTCATCAGTAAAGCTTTATAACGCTAGTATCATTGTTGTCACATAAAGCAGGTTAACGTAGGGCATACAGGCCTGCATATAGCCGGGGACCCTCTGACATTTATAGGGATCATGTGCATTTGGCATATTGTTGCATTCAAGTATGATATGATACTCTAAGCTATAGATACACACAGTTCCAGAGCCGGCCATAATTCAGTTGGGTTGGATTTGATTTGAAACAATTTATTTAACATCTATGCCCCAGGCCTTCACATTATTCTCCTGATTCAAAACTTCTTCTAGTCAATCAAGAGAAAACTGGACCCCCATGTTGAGGGGCATTCATTGAAATGGGGCAGTAACAAGCAATGTTTTGACGGTGCTCCAGTTCAATGTGTGGTAGATTGGCGTGTACTTGGGTTAAATAGGAGAAAGTCGGTGATCCAGATTTGGAAAGGCCAAGAGTAAACAGCCGTAAATCAGGGAAGATGAATTTTTGCGCTTGGCACACAGCAGGGCCAGACGGTCCGGGATGAAATTACACCAGAGGGTGTGCGGTTACGTGACGTCTGCCTTGAATATATCTAAGGGGAAATCTTCTCTTATTTTCCCATGAAGTTTTTTAAAACTCTTTTCAGGTCCATGCAAACACATCTTGATGAAAGAATTTGAAGTAGAACTTTGTTCCCACTCCCAACCCCCCAACAAAAAATGGAAGGAAAAAACAAACAGAAGAAGCAGGATTTTTTTACATGAAAGTTCTTTTTATGTTTCCCTTTTGCAAGCAGTAAAAGGCTATTTGGGTTTTAAACAGTTGAGAAGTAAATTATTCATACCCCTGGTAAATTTTGTCTTTTCATAACTCAAGAATGAAAGGTGGACTGGTTGAAGTAGAGTCTTTGTTGAATACTTTTAGATGTAAGCTTTGGTATCTCACATTCATAAATTGGGACGAAGCAATTTTCACATACTTAACAAATTACAGAACTTTGTAAGAGTATGAATAATTTAGTTAACTGTATTGATTAATGTATTTGTCTGAAGACCATTCTTTTATCTTAAGTTTTCAAATATACTTCAAAGGAGAGGATGTAGAATTTGGAAGAGGAGGGGGCACATTAAATAAGGAAATGGAGAGGGGAACAATGAACGCAAAGAGAGAGAGAGAGAGAGAGAGAGAGAGAGAGCATGGACCATGGAGAGAGAGAGAGAGAGAGAGAGAGAGAGAGAGAGAGGGAGGGAGGGAGGAGAAGTCATTAAAGAGAGGAAGATTAGAGAGAAAGTGGGGTGGGGCCAGATGGATAGATGAGGAGAAGAGAGGGGCATAGAGAAAGAAGAGGAATCTCAGAAATAAAGATCAAATTATGAAGTAAACGAACTGCTTGCAGCGATCGCTATGTTTTCAAAACTTGATTTTACTTCATCTATCATCCTGGATGTTAAATACCATCATTTCACCCACACATTCTGAAGTGGAAATCTGCCATTTGTCATCCAATTAATTCCTGCCCCTGTTTTCCTAGTATCTTCTGTCTGTGTTCCACTTAACATTAAACATGTTTTAGTAACAGTGCCCCATGAATCTTTAATGTGTCACATTGTTCAGTCTAACAATCCTTTAATCTACACTTGGCTAAGATGTGTAATCACGCTTTCCCGGCTTATACACTTGTATTTTTGTTTCAATTGTTTTTATTTTTGTTCACTTTGCCTAAAATGTTATTCTGATGCTTCATACTTGATAGTGTGGGTTTGTGGTGGTTATGAAAGGAATAATACAGTTCACAACTAGATAACTCATACAAAAATGTGATGTTTTTTTTTTTTTGGTAACTCAAGAATAAAAGATGGACTTGTTAAATCTGGGTCTTTTTTGAATACCTTTAGAATTTAAAGCTTTAAGATGGCACATTCTCCTGAAACATAAATCAGGACAAATGCATTTTTCAAATACATGTACTTATATAAAATCAATATTTGGTAAGGGTATGAATAGTTAAGTTGTTAACTGTAATTGTAGGAAGCAAGAAAGTTGAATAGTTTACCATTGGTTTGCTTTAGAAGTATTAATAGTGTGAGTTTTCTACCAGTGTAAATCTGTTTGCAGTTCCTGTTTGTAAACTTCACAGTCACAAACCCTCCCTTATTTCGTTGTACATTTCCAACAACCATGGCTACAATATTTGTGGATACAGCATCTATAGGCATAAATACTAGATGAAATAGAAAACACTATTTTTGTGAAATGCATTTTAAAGCTTCAAAAAATAAAAACTGCTTTTATATCTTGGACTTAATATAATCATGTCTACCATAAAAGCTTCAATCATCTACACATGTATGAAATCAAATGGTCATCTTGCTGGACAGTGCGGAAATTGGTTATAGTAAGGTGATTGTTAGTTTGGGTTATTTACATATTTCTGCCATTCAATATATTTTCTTCTGAAACTTTCACCCCCCAAAAAATCATTGGATAACATTCTTATTGCTCACTGTCATCCATTTAATATTCATTGTTATAATCAATCCATCATCAGTGATATATATCTGTTTAACCGTATTCACACTCAATTACATTCTTGTCGTTTGCACATCTATTTTGGCACATCTATTTTTGTCTATTAAATTGTCAGCATTTTTATTAACCATTATTACTGTACGGATTTGTTGGTTCAGAATAATGCCCACAAAATTTATGTTAAAATAATAAATTTCGGTAATTCATTATGAAGAATTTATAGCCATACAGGTGTATATTAATTACATGAAATATATTAATGTAAAGAAATTTCTAAACATGTTTTTTCCTACACTTTTTGTGATGTTAACATTTCGTTTAAATATTTTCTGAGCACTCTTCAATGTGAACATTTCACTTTGAAATTATGTTAATGAATTTTTGTTGTTGTTCTTTTGTTGTTTTATCTTTTAGGTGTCCATTCATGCGATATAGAAACACTGCTCATTCCTGTTCATCTTTAGCCAAGTGAGGGCGCAATAAGCGTCCTGGCTGTACCTCCGCTGAAAGTTCCTTGGAGTCTATAAAACGCTGAAAGTTAACTTAATAAGCACTGGCTTCAACTTGTAAGCTTCATTCTTACTGCCACAATTGTTTAAAGAATCCACAGCTTAAATTCTCAAATGTGAACAACCGCTGTTGATACACACTTTGCCATATGTAAATGAAATGGCCATGTTCACATGTAAAGATGATATGCTATTCTAGGTGGCAGTAAGAACAAAGCTTACAATCTGTGTGCGGTCTCAACTATTAAACAGTATGCATAGTTGTAGTCATTTTTTTTGTTTTACCTCATACCTCTGAATTTGGGCATCATGGTTACATTCTATTACCACTATGCAACACATCCATCTCCATTGACATGTAGTGTAGCGTAGGTTTGGTGTATTTTTGTTTTTGTTTGAAACACAGTGTACTATCAAGTTTCATATTCATAACTGTATTTGTTTTTTAAAGGTACTATTGGATACTCAAAATAGCATTGGGCAAAACTTGTCATGTGTGCTCTGTCCAGCAAGTTATATCTAGATAGCAAAACAAAAAGATAAGTTTAAAAAAAAGTACTTTTGCCAGATTTATTCTTGTTTGGTTAATCCAACTAACTAATAAAATAAAGCAAGGTTAGAACGGAGTTAAAAATCATCTTAATCGGATAAATACTTTGGCTTGAATTTCCAGTGGATGAAACATATTGAAATTCATGTTAGAACAAAATGTAATCGTATGCAAGGAATCATAGGGGCGCGAGCTGTGTCTTAATGCCATGCGTTAACGCACTTTTGTTTCTTAGCAAAAATTAAACTCTAAAAACTATCAAGGGGTTTAAACTAAAGACTAAATGATTTAGACAGTTTTTAATATTTATCCGCTCTACAGAGCCAGAAGATCATTTGTTTGTGCTTTGTTATACTTTTCTTTAATCTTTGTGGATTAATGCCCTTGTGCCTCTTGGCCAATGTCTAATGCACGTTTCTTTACACTGCATTCACAAAGAAAGTATCGGAAGAACGATTCAGATATAATTACCTTTAATTGTGTGGTCTTCTTGAGAGCTAACAGCAATGTTTGGTAGTGGTAACACTCCTCCCTGGTAGGAACACACCATTACTAACATCGAGTTCTTGTGGCTTTATATACTTACACATGTATATGGGTTGTGGTAGAAAGCTAGGTTCATTCATACATATTAATCGCATTTTACTCTCCCTCATATCATTTCTGTTTTCAAGTTTCATATTTTTTGATATCTTCTTTTCTTTTCACTGCAAATTTTGTTTTTCTTTTCATTTTTCACCCTGTTGGCAAAATAATCACAGCTCCTAAATATATTTCTGTCGTGCACTCTGGTGTTTGGAATCAGTGAACATCAAAGTAGGCCTGCATTTGGCACTTTTACAAATACTTTCCATCAAAAAATGAGATACATATGGGATAATGAATTGGACATTTTGTAATTCTTGAATATTCCATGTTGGGTTTACAATGGCACTATTGCCATGATAGTGATATGTTGTTGATAGGTATGCTATAAATTGATCAAGAGACTATCTTGTATTATGACTAAAAGATTCTTATATTGACAAATATCAGAGTCATATTACTAAAACAATAATAATTGGCTGTAATGGGATATCTTATTAAAATGTTGAGAATAATCATGTACATGCTCAATAAAAAAACTTGGGAAGATGGATTATTATATCATGATATGACCCTATTTCACCATATTCTTTGAGCACATAATAATCTGCTGTTGAATATTGTAATTAGACCCTTGTATTGGACAACATTGGGACCATTGATTAGATAATAAACAATACAATAAACAGTGCAATTGGATACATAAGACCCCTTATCTTGGATTAAGGCTCGTGGTCTTCAATGTGAAATCTTATTCTTGTATGGACATTTTAATTGGACTATTATAGATTCATATAGATTTGTTTATTATAATCAAAGTGATATTAGGACTATTTTATGTATATTTTAGAATTATTGAGCAAATGAATTCAGCTGCAAATATGATTACTAGGGTAGACCCTTATTTTGGACAAGTGTAGAATCGTGACATGTAATATAATCAGCTGAAATTAGTGATCTTGGTAATTTTCATGTAATTTTGAAGAAAATGGACAATTTTCCATCATGGAGCCCTCTTCCGTTGTTGAAAATATATTGATGATTTTTGAGTGACAAGAATAATCTCATCTTTTGTGGTGATTCCTGAAGTCATGAGTGCCACTATGTAATGACCGCTCTTGGAGCATTGATACCTCTGTAGAAAATCACTCTCATACATGTATGTGTGTAGTAACTTTTACAAGAGTAGACTAACTAGAACAAATATCAAGAAATTATTAAAACAAATGAAAAGGAAAAAAGAAAATTAGGAATGAGAAAGGGATGGTGGAAATGAATGGAACAAATGCATAGACATAGGAATAAAAGATAACAAATCGTCCTTGTTTTCACGAAGTGACGGTAGTGAGGAAAATCGTAACGCAAAGTGAATGCAATTTTTTTTCACTACCGTCACTTCGTGAAAACAGCGACGAAATGATACAGAGTATAATGAAGGGAAAAAAGAAGATTGCCAGAATAAATTCTATACAGCATATAAACTTGCGAGCCAGCCAACACTAATGTTTTTGTTAAGATAAAACATTCATAGGATTGTTCCCGTTGTTTTGCATCGAAACATGGATATTTATGAGAGATTTGTTAGGAGAATTCAGTTGTGCATGAGATTGAAATGTTAATATTTGATGTACCGGTACTATACCTAGCAATAGGGATAAATGCTCTTGAAAATGAACAGAGGTTTGAGGTATAAAAAAAAAGAGAGAGAAAGCAACTAATGCATACTACTAGAACATCAAGAAAAGAAAAGAAAAGAAAAGAAAAGGAGGTAATATTTCCAAGATTCAGATGAAATACTTTTTGTGAAGAAATTAGCGAAGAAATTGGTGAACTTTTATCTCTGAAGCGGAATGAGCAGTGAGTTCTTTCTTATCAAGTGAAACCATGAACTTTTAATGAATCTTATGAAATATGAATTGAATGTATTCCCCATTTCAAGGCAGCCCTAGATTTTCATTTTTGATAACAATTTACTCTAACTTTCTCCTTTGCATCTGCTGGTTTATCATTCGTTTCTGTCATAATCCATTTTCATGATCTGTCCTCATCCATTTTCATAATCTGTCCTCGAATGCACACTGTTAAGTGTTTGTGCCACCCTATTGCTTTTTCATGAATATTACAGCTTTCAAATTTCCAATGCCGTAGAGAGATCATTGTTTAGGGGATAGAGAAAAAACATACATTTTAAATTTTCTTTTTTGGTTGTTGTTGCTGACACTTCTCCATTCTTCGTATTTGAAAGCATTTAGTGCCTTCACAAAATACAGACCTTTAATTGTCCCTCTCCCATATCTCACTTTCACTTTCATCGTAATAGGGAATTCCCAATTGTACTGCATCGTCCCCCGATCGTAGAAGAAAGAAAAGTCTTTACATACATGCATGAGAAATGGCTATGTGCATCATCTATCACTGTCTCCTCCGAACGACATTCAAATTTCTTGTGTTTGCTTGAATGCATGCCCTAATGTGACAATTGCATGGTAGATACTAGATAGATAGTTTTCATACCACTGTAGATCAGTTATCCTAGCATCTAGCACAACCCACATATCTGTATACTCTCAAAAATTGGCTGATCAGAGAGAGAGAGAGAGGTGATATCAATTTTTCTTTGTGGTCTGTCTGCTCAAGACCACCATTAATTCAAAGGATTTTTTGTTTCTTTCTTTTTGTGTATTTGTAAACTAGAGATTTCAAGCTTTCCAATGATATATGGCATGCAATTCTGTATTCTGCTCTAACCTAGACAATACTGGGTTTAAGAGTTAAGACTAAGACAGGTCAAAGACAACATTAATGGAGGTTTTATATTTCTGCAGGTTTAGCTGTAAAGCTATCGAGAGTAGAAGTGTAATAAGGAAACCATTAAGACTTTACTTACCATCAAAGCGTGGTCATATGGGTATTACATTTCTTGGCATAGCAGTGTAATGTTGATTTTTTTGTTGTAACTTAAAGCAGTTTCAGTCTTGAATAAGTACAGCATAAAGGGAAACATTATGGTGGTATATTTGATGCATACCGGTACACAGTAGGCCTGTCATCATCAGCTCGAGTTTGCCAAATACCCCGCTATTTCCAGACTGGGGATATTATCCCGAAGCTCGAAACTGCATCTTCACCCGACTGAAACGCTTATGACAAACTAGCTTGAACGGGCGCAAATTAGCCCGCTATTTCCCAAGTAGCGTGATATTTTGGAAACAAGACCAACCTTTCTCTGGATATTTTCTCGACCAAATAACCCGCTATTTGCAACTTCGAGCTGATGGAGTGATCAGGCTAGTTAAAATAGGGGGTTATTTGGCAAACTCGAGCTGATGAGGACAGGCCTAGTAACCTCAACTCCTTCCAAGAATTTGTTATGTGTTTAGACTGTTGTCTGCGTGAAAGTGACGATAAAGCTGAAGTTGTAAGTGTGAAAGACTCCTCACTATTTAACTTTCTGACAACATTCGATCCTGCCCATGTCTATTGTTTTCAGAGATTGAATCTTATTTGAACAATGTAATGGAAGGAAACTATGATTGTTGCCAATGTGTTATCAATTTAGCCCTAAAAATGAATCCTGTCCTGAAAGCATTAAAGATAACCAAGGATCACATACAGTAGCCATTTTTCTAGTGATAAAGACATTCATACTGCAAAGGTAACAAAACTACTCTGTTAAAAGAAAAAGAAATTGAACATCTACATGTATCCAGGCACTACGTAACGTTATCACCTATTGAAAGTACTTTTGAGTAGAATTGTTAGGAAAGTGTTTAAAACCACTTTGAGTTTTTGTTCTTGTGTTTTTTAAAAGTAGCTTTGAGTCTATTTATAAGAAGGATATGCTACTCTTACAAAACCACCAACTGGAAGGACGGAATGACGTACATATTTTAAAAAAAATAATTAATTACTCTCCTCCTATACTACACAAAATAGCAGCATTTTGTTTCATTATAATAGCATTATTTCCTCTTATAAAAAATGCTTTTATTAAAGATGCTTTTGATAATGTGCATATAAACCTAACAATTTTTGTGTTTGATTCAGTATTACATGTAAATGTTTGCACCGTCTCTCCATATTTGTTACTCTAATATGGACCCATTCTCTTGCCAATCAATACCCAAATTAGTGGTTTAGATAATGGGGATTAAATTTTTGAAAACATTGGTGCAGGGTAGTATTTATGTCTTCATTGGTTGAGTTTGCTCAGATTAACTATGCAGAAAGTAAAGAGCGGGACTATACGGATACCAAGGCTCCTTGAATGACTTTCACAAGTCCAGTATCATAATCATAATTATTTGTTTTTGTAAATATGGAATATACACATACGATTGTGCTGACTCTTCTGTTGCTTTACCAAATTTTGTAAACTGCCAAAGCAAGTGGTATGATTAATAAGGTATACCTTTAATTATATTGCTTGCGTAGTATTAGTAACCATGCACTCGGAGTCATTACATTGAATAATGGAATGTTTTAATTTTTGTTTAATTGTGGGAATACAGGAAGGACTAATATGTCATCTCAATATTTTCTTTCTTTCTTTTCTTATCCCTTTTTTAATGTTATTTTGTTTGTTTGTTGATTATGTGTATTAATTCTGTATAAATTGTAAATTGAATTATTGTATTTCGTATTGTTTCATTGAATAATTATTTAAATTTGAGGGGTTTTCATTTTTTTTCTCTCCCAAGTACTTATGCATTTATGTGCACCATTTATGAAGAACAATGAAATTAGTATGAAACATTGTGTAGTAATACAGGATTGCAATCTACATGTACTCGCTCTGTTAGTGTCTACATGTACACGTATTTAATTGTTAATTCTTCAGATAATGTTAGATTTTTTTTTTACATAACACAGACACACTATATGATACATGTGCATGCGTGTATATGTGTTATGTGAAAAAGGGGCTTTGTATTGAGCAGGTTAAAGGGAGAGATCAAGTCTGAAAATAAATGGCTTTAAACATCGCTTGAGCAGAAGAATGCATATGATGTTTTGAGTTTAGACAATAACTAAATCTTATCTGTGAATATATTTCTTGTTCAATCTGTATATACAATTTTTGCAAAATTATTGCCTGGTTCTGTGCCTCTTACTTTAGCTATTAAGCAGGTAGGACCTTCTGACGAAACATGGATGGAAATACATCCTTTTGCTTCTAAGCCAACTATGTACTTTATGTGTATATCTGGTGAGTGCCAGAAGGATATTAGTTCAGCTGACCGTACAAAACTTAAGACCTTTTAGTATAATTTAGTATAATTCGATGTTGATAATACGATGGAAAAATATTTCGAGTTATACTGTTTGTATATGTTATTGAAAAGTGTGAAATATTAAGATATATTGTGGAACATGTTCTATTTATTTTATTATATATTTATATATATGTGTTGGTTGATAATTCCTCTCGCACTGTTGTATGTGGGTATCACTCTCGATGAATGTAAGAGTATGATGCATATATTTCATTTGACATTTGTAAGATGGACTGCATTACAAGATATTCATCTCCAATCATGTACAGTGTTGCTTGATGTTAATGCACATGAATGCAAAACCATTTGTTTCACCATGTAATTTCTGAAGGAAGCAAAGTAGAATAGGAGGTGTACAGATTATCTGTTACGGATTATGGAGAAAAATAATAATTGTTATTGCGATTTCTTTTGCAAACAGTGTCATCTCAGAAATCAAAACGAGAGAGCAATTTTCCTATTAACCTGAGAGAACTTATTAGAAATAGCTTTCCCTGTAATCCCTCTGGTAAACCAGATCTAGAGCTTGATTCAACTGCTTATCATGAATCAGAATATATCTAGACTCAAAAAGATTTTACATAGGTGCAGATTCGGTCAAAGGAAATAGGATGGCTCAGATTCCTTGATTATCTTTAATGCTGGCAATTTTATCAGCTAAAATGTCATCATTAGCATTTTAGAATTATCTTTCTAAGGTACCTTGATGGCATTTGAGTTAGTACCTGACCTGTACAAAGTAATGCACTGCCCTTTGTTTTCATTTGAGTACACTCAATCTGTTATTTGAAATACTTTAAATATTCATCACAGTAATATTTCTCATGTCCACTGCCCCCCCCCCCCCCCCCCCCCAAAAAAAATCTTCCAGCGAAGATAGATGTGTCTTTTTAATTGTTGAAAAGTATCGTTTCTTTTAATAACGATTTAGTTCCAATTTTTGTTTGTTTTGGGTGTATTTTTTTTCTTCTTCCAATGTCGGATTCATAGGTTTGATATATGCACACCATTTAGAGACTGTAAGAGCAGTATGATCGATGTAGGTATTTATCTCGGTATTAAACAAAAAGGTATCGGATGATCGATGGACAAAAAATCCTGTCAATATGAGATAGAAATGTGCTTCATCAATATCTAACCTACCGGTATGTATCATTCACACATTAACCGAGTAAACCACCCTCATGGAAAATGAAAGAAAGAAGAAAAGAAAAAGAAGGGAAAAAATGCCAAAGCAAAATAAAAAGTTGAACAACTCAATCATCTCTGGATTAAAATAATCTTTGTTGCCAAAGGGTCTACAACTCAACTAAATCTAGGATTTAAATGCGTTTTTTTATTTATTTGTTATACTTTGTGTATTAATCTTCTTTAACTCATTTGAGCTTTTGGGAATAATATATACCCAATCTTAGCTTACTAAACTTAACATGTACAAGGTGGAGTAGTGTAAGGAATTGAATGCTTTACATTATGACACACGTTTAAACCTATCAGTGATTGGTATTATTATTATTATTATGTTTATTTTAATGTATTAATGTGTATCAGTATTATTTCTTTTTCAACAAACCATGTATGTGGTGCACCAGCATTGCTCGATTGTGGATATAGTACACCTTTTTTTTAAAACAATGTGATAAGAAATTTTGTTTTTTGTGTCCTACGTTTTCTGAAGCATGGTGGAATATTACAATGATTAGCACCCAAGCATTGGTTTTCCTTGATTATTCGGTCCAATTGCAAATGCAAAGGAGAAATTGGCAGTAATAATCTGTGATCGTTCTAGATCATAGAAACGTAGAAGTAATGTGTTTTGCGTGTCGAGTATCGGCAAGTGTAACTGCATCACCAAAGAACCTGCCATGAAGAACATTACAACAGCTACATGTAACCAGGACACATTTAAAATGAGCGATTTGAAAGCGATAGCAACGTTCACACTAACACAATCTTCATGAAGATGTGCATTTTCCTCCGATATTGTTCCCCCGTTAAATATCTCATTTGAAATGTCACATTGTTTGTAAGATTAAGTTATAAGATTTTCTTTTACTTTTACATTACTTTAACTCGATAGATTTAGGGTGACAATTACGCTATCAAATGGGTGTTTTATCGATCATGTTAAACAAAACGTTGTTGAGACGATTCACCACAACCACATTGTATTGTTATGAATGAAAATAGTCATGATGATCAGTGTGCCAAAATTGGATTTCAAATTGGCAATATATTTATGTGTGAGCATATTTGGAGCATTCATTTTTGGTGTAGTGAATTGTTTTGAATCCCTTACCCTTTATTTGAGGATATGTAAAACAATGTGACAGTACAAGCCAAGATTAAGTGTAAGGATGAAATCAAAAATATGCCCCCTGCACAAAAGAGAAAGAAAGGAGAATAAAGTAAATGAAATATATTAAATCATACAAAGGACAAATTTCAGATGAGAATTTAAAACTTGGCAATGTGGTGATGCAGAATAATCATGAGCAGAAAGCACAATTTAAATATTAAAAATCTTGATGTCAGTTGTCGGTAGAAACATGTATTTGGAGGACTGTTGGCTCTTGAGTTTAATCATGTGCTTTTGCTGATGACTACATGCACAACCCTGTCACATATTAGATGTAATGGTTGTTAGTTGAATTTGAACACAGAGGGAAATGTACATGTAGATGTATTACGAACAGCAATGAAAACTCATGTTCAATGTGTTTGAGCTGGTTTTATTTTGTATATCATGCTTGTATTTAATTGTTTTCTTTTGTACCAAAACAGAAAGAAAAAAAACGTAAAAAGGCATCGTTATGGAAGTTGTAATAAATTATGAATTGGTCGATCTATCTATCTATACATGTGTAAAACTAACACTTGTTGAGGCAAATATTACACAACATAAACTGTAGATTTTTTCTATGCAAAAAAAAACCCCATTGTGTCAATGTGTGTTATTATTTTGTGTGTGTAAATGATCTGCAGCCTACATGTAGACTGTTGGGCTAAGGGGTTTGGCTATGGGATTGGGATAGAAATCAGGGACCCAGTACCAAACTCATTTCCCAACCAAGTTTAGGTTTTGAGTCTGGGTTTTGAGTCTGGGATGGGGATAGAAATTGGTGACCCAGTCCAAACCCATTGTATAAACACATAAGAAACATACGCTCAAATTCTACATTTCTGTTGCACATTTATTAGAGACCAGACGGTGAATGCATGGGAGTAACAAGAAAACTGGGTCCGTTTTTAAACCTCCGATGATGAAGTTCAAATAGGAGTGCTAGGAGTGCTAGGTGTGTGGGAACCTACAGATACCCCTTATGGTTAAACTAGCAGTTGTATCCATTTGCTCTTGCAAATGATTTAATGTCAGTAACATCTTGTATGCAATTCCTGTGTTATTTCATTTGGACCCATGACAAAACCGTTGTATTAAATTCAGGTATTGGGGGATGGATCACCTTTTAATTTCCAAGACACCATACTTTTTCCCTTGATTCAAAGTATACAGAAAGCATGCCAGATAAATATGAAATCTTTATTAATTTCAAATAAGTGAAAGACAGAAAAGAAATGTCACACAATTTCTACTTCTAACACAAACAGAACATCACATTCTTAACCATTCCATTCCAACTACCCTATTATAATTCAGATGTGCCCGATTGAAAATTCCTGAGAAAATGAATCAAAGATAAATTTTCATAATGTAAATCTTTGGAACAATTTTTTTCTGTCGGTACACAAAACCATAGCTGTTACTTTAGTTTTCTCCATTGTGTTCACAAATCTTTACGAATCGTTACTATCACATTGATTAGACCAAACCAAAACAATCTTTTTCAATAAATTTTAAATTTCAATGACCAACTTCTTGCAGTCCCACCTATTTTGATACCTAAACCTACGCTACAATAGTCTTGAAAAAACAAGTTCATACATGACCTTTAATTCTCTTTACTTTTCAAACAATATTAAAATCATGCCTCTACATACATGTATTTTTAATGTTACAATTCTTTTTCAGCCACACATGTATTGCTGACCGAACATACCACCATAACAAAGATCTTGAACTGCATTAGAGATCTTTTTTTGATGCCTCAACAAAATATTTGCAATGTTACAATTCTTTTTCAGCCACACTCTTATTGCTGACAGAACATACCAACAAAATAAAGATCTTGAATTCATTAGAGATCTTTTTTGTGTGCTTTCAGCCAAGATTAACCAACTCAAAATTACATAGATTCATGACCATAACAATTATTGCAGCTTTCCTTTTAAACCATGCATAATTCAATAAACACTCTAGTTGACACAAGTGAATCGAGTGTGACATATCCAGAGCTGCCAACCTTGTGCGACCAAAAAAAGGAATCATGATGGCAAAAAAAAGGAATTCATTAAAACAAAACTTACAACCACGCGCGACACAATTCCAATGCTTCTTTTTGAGAATACTTTTCTCTTCAAGTATGTTTCAACCTTAGTTTTCTATTGAATTTGTGATCAAAATAACATATTAGGGCAGTTGTTTGACGTGCGGTATGTAAAATAAGAAAAAAAAAAAAAGTTTTTTGTGAAAAAAAAACGTAATTGGGATTAAAAAATGGAATAATTCCGGGAAAAACAGAATGGTTGGCAGCTCTGCATATCTGCATATTCTTACCAATGCTCTAATCACTTTGACACTCTCAGCGATGGTCGCAATTGAATGATAAAAGATGATCTATAAGACGAGGTATTCCAAAGGGAAGAAATATGAACTGGGGGGTGTTACAGAGATCCTAAGTAGAACTTAACTCTAAGTTGGACTTAAAAATTATGGACAGCCATTGGAGTCTTAAAATGAAATATATTCAAACGCAGAAATTCAAGTATTTTAGAATTTTTATAAATTCCACATCCAGAACATTAAATCTCCTTGATGATAGAAAATATGAATGATTTGAATAAACAATTAATGCCTTTCGAAATAACTTTTACAAAATATTTTCAAAGATGCTAATGGCTTTCCATATTTTTTAAGTCCAACTTAGAGATAAGTTAAACTTAGGATCTTTGTGAAACACCCCCCTGGTTTACAGGACTACTGAAAGGCACACATTTAAATATCAAGGCATGACGAAAATCAAATTCAAATATTGATATAAACACATTCTATACACGATTGCTGACATAGAGGGAGTGGGACGGACGGACAGAAACACAGGTCAGACAGACAGAAACATGGACAACGACACCATAAGAAAGAGCATAATTTTCAAGTGATAACCTGAAAAGGGAAACAAATAGGAGACGCCCTTTCTGAGAATAAAAGCTAGATTCAAATCAATATGTAAACCTTTGCTGAAGTGGTTGCTTCCCCGAAATATTCATAATTAATTGAGAATATCACGATCTACACAGAGTCACCATAGAGACAGATCAACAATAGTTTTGCATAGAACACATCAGTAGAATTGTCACCTTAATCCAAGCATCGGTCACATACAGATAAAAAATCGTCACAAAAAAGGAAAGAAAGAAAATAAAGAATAGATGTATCTATATTATTAAAGCACTTTCAAATATATACATATATCAATCTAAACCTATAAGTTGATCCCTTATCTGGGTATTGTATTTTTCAGTATTCACAAAATGTCAATTAAAGAACTGCCTCTAAACTGTTGTTCTTGTTGCATTAAAATAAACCATGATTTTTCTTGTCCCTAAGCCATGTTACGATTTTCTGAATATCAAATGACTGTCCATTTGGATTTTATCCAAAGGCTATCAAATTTTCTATGTCCAATAAAGTAGATGAAGTCGTACTGGTAAACAAACAAAAAATCACTTTATAAGCCATGAAATAAATAATGATCAAATTTAATTTGTATTTTACATTTATTATCAATATTTTAAATGTCCTAAATGTATACTCAATCGGCAACCAAAAATGCACTAAACATTATGGACAAAGAGGTCATCCGACGTCATACAAAGTCCTAGTCCTCAATAAAGACTTTCTGTGAATACAAAACTATACAATCTAGAGAAGAGATCTAACGATGAAGTGCCTAGTCTAACTAGCATGGGTCTTGTATCACGTCATCATCATCATCGACCATGTTGACATTAGATCTCTAGTCCTTTGCTGATGAGGAATGGCTCTTGACTGGGTTCACGACCAAGGAAGTTCTTCAGCATATCGATAGCATCCTGGGGGAGGAGGTAAAGAAGTGAGAAAAGAATGTGAGAATGATTTTTAGACCACATTCATTGGTGGCAATAATCACATTAATCGGGAAATGTAGAGTGATGCATTCATTTTTTAATAAATACAAATTCCACAACATAAAATGCTTTAATTAGAAACCTAGCATATTTGGATATAACAGGAGTTAAACAAAAAAAATGAAGAAATCTTAAGGTTATCACCATAAAAAAAACCACAGCTGGCAACTTTGGGACTGATAACTGCGAAAAGCGAGTTCAGTTACTTTATCAAACAGGGCTCTTTGAAAGCTTTGATAAATAAAACTTGTATGGCAAACATATTGTTCACAACTTCTCTGCAGCAAATTCTTATAAACTGGTCAAAGTACCAAATTCAACCCTAGACCAAAACCTTATCCCAGACCTAAAACCCAGTAACAAACCATATCCTAACCCTATATTTCAGTTGAAATAAAGCATGGGGAAAATGTCATATTATCTGGCTAAACCTAGAGTCTGAGTAATAGCAACATTTACAGCAACCTCCACAGATATAGTTAAAGATAAACTTTAGTACTGGTAATGCGATTGCATTGTGAAAGAAAAGGTGTGGAAAGGATCAGAAACGGTTGATCATGTAGCATGTAAGTATTGGTGTGCACTGCAAGGTTCTGGAGTCATCAAAATCATAATAAATTTGACCGAGTCTTGGTAAAGTAACAAGCACATACACAGAAAGCTATGTATGGGACAACACGCATGGTGTCGGGGTTGGTACTACCTTGATTCCTTGTCTTTCTATGCTCATTACTCAGCCAGTATACATTTTCTTCCAAAATTGTTTGGCACATGTCATTTATTTGTAATCTTGAACATTCAGTGTAAGTTTCGTTTGATTCTGTGAGAAATAATTTTCTTTTTTTTACAAGTACTCAAGTTTATCTTTAACAACTAAATTATTCATACCCTTACCAAGTCTTGTGCATTTTCAAGCATGTGAAACATTGACTTGTCCCAATTTACAGTTCTTGAGAATTAAGACATATTACAGCTTGCATCTTAAAGTATTCAACCAGTTCACCTTTCATTCTCAAGCCACGAAAAACAGAAAAACAGAAAAACAGAAAAACAGAAAATTTACAAGGGGTGTGAATAATTCAGTTGGTAACCGTATGTAGATAGCCAGAGGAATACGCTTTGTATATCATGTAAACGGTTGTTAAAGACCGAGCAAGACCACTTACGATGGAGCCGCCGGGCTGGAGGATGTACTTGCGGTATTCCTTGCCGACCTTCTGACTCATGATGCCTTCCTTCTTGAAACGAGAACAGAACATGTCCATGCTGTACACCTCACTCCACTACATTGTGAAGTGGGGAGAGAGAGAGAGAGACAGAAAGAGGGGGAAGGAGGGAGAGAGAAAGAGATAAGGAGAGAGAGAAAGAGATAAGGAGAGAGAGAGAGGGGAGGGAGAAAGAGAGAGAGAGAGAGAGAGAGAAAGAGAGAGAGAGAGAAGATAGAGAGGGGGAGGAAGAAAGTGAAACAAGGTAGAAAGAGGTAGAGAGAAAAGAGAAGAAAAAAAAATCAGGAGGCAATGAATTTCATGTCTAGGGTTTTTGTTAGAGTGGAGAAATATTCAAAGAAGACTCTAATAAAAGTAAAGCACATTTCCAGCCAGTATTGATGCTCTATTGGGCATTGTCCAACAAAATAAATTTGTCATAAAGCTACAAACTATAGTAACTGAATGCGGCTGATTTTGAGTCCGGCTGATATGAATTTTACCCAACGAGACAATTTTTAAATTAAATTGTGTTCTTGATGCAATCATGTTAGCCCAATAAGCCACTGCTGAACTACAAAATTAAGAAATAGCTTGAATGAACAAGAAGCACAAGGAGACTTACAAGGTATCCATAGTACTGAGCATCATAACCATCGGCTAGATGAGCAAAGGCAGCACACATGTTAGTCCCGGGTGTGGCTGGTATACCAAGGATCTTCTCTGACAGGCCTGAATAGATGGTCTCTGTATCAGCCTAGAGGAAAAAAACCAAAGGAGAAATAAAATATTACTTTCTTTTGGCAAAATTGCTGAACTTCATAAACCCTGGATAGATTATGCCATAAGCCTTCTCCTCATCTAGGAAATGTCTCCTTCCTTTCATGTTCATTCTGATACTTCATCGGGCAAAATGAACTATCTGTGACAGTCAAGGGACTTTCAGAAACAGCTAGAGATTTCCAAAATTGCCAAACTATATGCTTCATTTATTTAAAAAAAATGTATATACAGTGCGTCCCAGAAAAAAACGAAACCGAGAAGTATCGATGTTTTATCATAACTTAATCACAACCATAATTAATGAATGATACATATTTGGAAAGCTTGGAGTCTCCTCTTTCAGTTGATGCTACTCACGTGATGCATATTTCACGCATGAGTGATTAAAAGCAATTTGAAGGAAGGAAACCAAAAAGTAATTTGGCGGGCGGTATCTAAATTTCAAAGAAAAATTTATATTTCTAGAAAGTTCATATTCTGCTCTTTCTTATGATACCTCAATCAAGAAAAATGAGCCAGGAATAACAAAGTTCTGTTTGTTTAAAGTAGCCCTTACATTTTCATATTTTTAACAAACGAATTCGTTTTCACTGGCTGCCTGCCGTAGCAAAAAGCAGATTTGACAAAAGACTTAACTCCGTTTCGTTGACAATCAGCCACGCATGAAGACTCTCGTCTACGGCTGATTGTCAACGAAACAGAGTTAGGTCTTTTGTTAATTTCGTTTATTGATACGGCAGGCAGCCAGTGAAAACGAATTCGTTTAATAAAATTATGGAAATGCAAGCACTACTTTAAACAAACAGAACTTTGTTATTCCTCGCTCATTTTTCCTGATTGAGGTGTCATATGAAAGGGCAGAAACTCAACTTTCTAGAAATGTGAATTTTCCTTCGAAATTCAGATACCGCCCGCCAAATGTCTTTTTGGTTTCCTTCCTTCAAATTACTTTTAATCACTCATGCGTGAAATATGCATTATCTGAGTAGCATCAAATGAAAGAGGAGACTCTAATCTTTCCAAATATGTATCATTTATTAATTATAGTTGTGATTAAGTTATGATAGAACATCAATACTTCTCGGTTTCGTTTTTTCTGGGACGCACTGTATATGTTTCATGTTTCATAGGCCTCTTCATGTAAAAGACTGCTTCTCTTTTTGTAAAGCCATTGATCGACCCCCTCCGGCATTTTGTAGATTTCTACATACTTATGTTTCAGTCATCCAGAGCAGGGCCCCCGTCTTACAAAGAATT
Source organism: Strongylocentrotus droebachiensis (assembly GCA_035222895.1). Taxonomy (NCBI): domain Eukaryota; kingdom Metazoa; phylum Echinodermata; class Echinoidea; order Camarodonta; family Strongylocentrotidae; genus Strongylocentrotus; species Strongylocentrotus droebachiensis. Next base: position 170,143 of record JAVYIG010001987.1, on the reverse strand, counting down.
GTGTCCTCCAATCAATCGCAAATTTGCATTCTCCTATCTCTTATGTACATAGTTGTGATTGATATCAACTCTTTGGAAGACGGGGCCCTGGTCTTTAAAAAGCAACAGCAATATCCACATATTTTGACAAGTTTAAAACTACCAGTCGTCATCAGCTATATATAGAAGGGACAAAATATGAAGAAACTCTGGGCCCACCAACTCGCTGGACAGTAGACAAGGGCAAACAATTTGTCCAGGCAGTGTTTCATAAAGATTCAAGCTGGAGAAGTTGGACTTTAACATTATGGAGAGCCATTTGTAGCCTTAAGATAAAATATATTTAAAAGCAAAAACACAAGTATTTTAGACTTTCCATGAATTCCACATTAAGAACATGCAATCTCCTTGCTAATTGAAAATATGAATTATTTGAATCATCATTTTATGCCTTATAAAATAACTTGTACAAAATATTTTCATAGATGCTAACAGCTTTCCATAATTTTTAAGTCCAACTTAGAGATGAGTTCAACTATAATAAGGATCTTTGTGAAACATCCCCAGGACTCACAAACTAACTCACCTTTTCCCTGGTATGGATGGTCTGATCAAACGACCCGAGGAGGATCTGCCTCAGGTTGAATACCCCAGCGTTGGCGTTCCTTGCCTTGACTAGCTTGTCCACCATGTCGTCCGGGAGGACCGAGCCGTCCTTGTAGTGACCCGACAGCCTTGCCAGAGACTCTGCCTGCCAGCACCAGTTCTCCAGCATCTGGGACGGGGCTTCCACAAAGTCACGCTCCACCCTGGTCCCACTGCAAGAGAAACGTGTCAGTTGTTAATGAACTTTTATTAGGATGGGAGGTAGACTTTAAAAAAAATCAAACAAAAGGTCCTAGATGTATGTTAGCTCCTCTTTCCTATACCTCTGCCGATCATCATGCCTTTATCGCTTAATTGAAGCCATCAAAGAAGCATATTTATAACCCCAAAGTAATCAAATTCATAGTACACCACAGAATCTTTCCCATTTTAGTGGAAAGAGAGAATGATTGAAACAGTTTATTTGATTAAAGACTTGACATATTGGCTAAAAGAAGCTACCAAAGTTGAGATGCACCTATTTCGAAATACCAAAATTGGACAAAGCAGGGTCCTGTCTTAGACCCCGTTTACAGTGAGAAAAGGGCCATGGCCTACTCGGCCCCGCAATTTTGTGCGTTTACAGTGCTAGGCCAAGCCGCGGCCTGGCTTAGCACTGTAAACGCACAAAATTCTGGGGTAATAGTTGGCCCCGCAATTGGCCGCGCATTTTGTGCGTTTACAGTGATAAAAAGCCGGGCCAGGCCGCGGCCGAGACTACCTCCAGAGCAGGGCCAAATGCACGACCAGTTTGGCCTCGCATTTGGCCTTTTGCTCACTGTAACAGGGGTCTTACAAAGAGTTGATATCAATCGCAAGTTTTTTTGCGATTGATATCAATCGCAACTATGTACATAAGAGATAGGAGACTGCAAACTTGCGATTGATTTGGATCGATCGCAACTCTTTGTAAGACGGGCCCCGGATGTTCGTTGCCACAGCATCACCCTTATGGCACAACAGTCTAGTAATGACAAATATGATGATTAGCCAGGGTTTACAAGCCAACACTAACCTGAAGAAACAAAGCTCGGTCTGCCCCAAAATGTCATGCATCACGTGACCAAACTCATGAAAGAATGTCTCGACCTAAGCAAGACAAGCACAAAGATTAGAAAAGGATTAAGAATGTACCTGAAGAATCTGAACTCGGTCTGCCCACAGAGTTGGTGCATGACGTGTCCAAACTCATGGAAGAAAGTTTCTACCTGTTGATCAGAAAAGAGTACAAGATTACCTAATAAATTTCATGTTTTTTTTTTATAAATTTCAATAGTTTGAACATATTTGTGGCTTACACCCAGTAAATAAGATCGATTGATCAATCTGTAATTGAAAAACTAGTCAGAAAAAATCTTGGAACCAGCAGGATTTGAACCTGCCATCTACTGCTTGCCGGGCAGCGACTCTACCACCAGGCCATCACTGGTCCATGGCACAGTCACGATGAACTAGAAACAAGTACCCAAGCTCTCCTGATTCATTCTGACTTATTATTATATTAGTCCGCCATAGGACAATAACTTTTTCATATGGTTGGTATAAGGTAGTCAAATTATCAGTTTGGTTAGCCTCTGCCTGCTGAAATATGGAGGCTTCTTCAGTTTACATCCTGAAGGCTCGTTCAGTTGTGACGCTGCAAACAACCACAAAATAAGGCTTGCTTTTCTTTAATGTGTACATAAAAAGGCAACTGCAAGCAACACTCTTGATCATAAGTTATAAGTTTGAAATTGATGCGTATTACACTTTACGTCCATAAATATTTTTTTAAATGCTGCAGTTTGGCCGAGTCATATCTGATCGAGGCCTGACATAATGGGTATTTCAAATACTGATATTGATGACAAACTCTTCTAGAAATCTGTCTCCTAAAGACTTTGGACTTCTCATAAAAGTTTTTCAACCCCAAAACATAATGCCTCGGTATCACCTTTGGTGGGCAGAGGCATAAACAAAAGGCCTTGCCCTAAAAACTAAATCAAATCCAAGGGGGGCTGAACCTTGCTTTTGCACTATGATATAAAGTGAACATTCTAGTAAGCCAAACAATAACAACATCTCTTCCTTTGAGTTACCTCATCATGAGTGGATAGCGACGGGGAGTCCGGGGTAGACTTGGTGAAGTTAGCTACCATGGCTGCTATGGCTGCTTGACGGGTACCATCAGGAGCTAGGCAGCCAGGCTGGAATCAAATCAAAACAAGGTAGTCATCAGAAAAGTTTTGATATGGAAACTGTAGGTTAAAGGGATCGGGTATCTTTGCCTCAGAATCTAAACAAAATCCTGGATTTAGCTCATGCTGCAATCATATTTATAAACCTTTGGGTCAGTCAAGAATCCCATGATTATCAAGATATTTATGATTGGAATTCGAAATTTCAAAAACCGTAGGGAATACTACAGTTTATTGGGGCAAATGAGTATGGTAAAACCACTCACTCAAAGATTTTTTACTTTTTTGAGGCACTTCATGATCATTTTGAAGCGCAATATATTCAGGGCTTCGATATTACACCATATCACAGACACTTATAACACGTAGGGCCATGCATCTTAACTGGGAACATTGTTAAACAATGCCCTTAATGTAACTAGTTACACTTCCTATAACACCAAACATTAGAAAATCTTTCACATCTGTCTTGGCAATACAGAGGCATGCCTGCCACCAACCATATTAAATATGTGTCGTGTCAACGTATATGAATTAACACCCTTCTAGCTCTAAGCTGACAAAATATTAAAATGAACAGTTGTTAAAGATAAACTCCAGTACTGGTAAAAAAAAAAAAAAATTCTCACAGAATCAAACGAAACTTACACTGAATGTTCAAGATTACAAATAAATGACATGTGCCAAACAATTTTGGAAGAAAATGTATACTGGCTGAGTAATGAGCATAGAAAGACAAGGAAATCAAGGTAGTACTAGCCCCGACACCATGTGTGTTGTCCCATATATAGCTTTCTATGTGAGTGCTTGTTACTTTACCAAGACTCGGTCAAATTTGTTATGATTTTGATGACTCCAGAACCTTGCAGTGCACACCAATACTTACATGCTACATGATCAACTGTTTCTGATCCTTTCCACACCTTTTCTTTCACAATGCAATCGCATTACCAGTACTATAGTTTATCTTTAAACTTTAACAAAAGATTTTGAGTGTTAGTGTGAGCAGATGCTATATAGTACCCTACTTGCGTTTACAACAGATTTTCCATGTGTTATACCAAAGCAAAAAGACTGGAGGGAACATTTCTTACAGTTTCACAAAGTGGGCTTAAAAATGCAGTGACAGTTCAACAATATCTGCGTCAAATTAGCAATCGTTATCAATACAAATATTCAATAGGGGCGGAGGGGAAACAAAATTTGCTCCATTTTAATTCATGAAAAACCCCAATAGACTTAAACAAGATAATAAAACCAAATACATTTAATCATGAGATTGAGATATTTAGAGAAACTTTATTATGTCACTCATATGTAAAGTAAGGCTGTGCACAACAGTGTAATGACGTACCCGAGTACACTCCCAGGCTTACAAGCGAATACTTGAATATTCGGACGCCATGTTTTTTTTTGTTGATTTTTGATTTTTTTTTTTTTTTTAAAACTTTTTTTCCACCACCATACCACTGGAGCAGTATGCAATTTTACTTTGAGTTGCAATTGAAGGCGATGATTTAATAATAATAACAGTAAACAATGCTGTTTTAAAAACCAAAGATGGCAGAATAATCCATTTTCCTCCGAGTTCAAACAGAAATCCGGACATTTGGTCCCAGTTTCTGAGTGGTGAGTTTGACAGTGCTTGAGTTGGGAAACATTTTTACCAACGGTACCATGCCAGCGGCCGCCGCTCACCCTGGCACGGGTAAAATCGGCCTGGATTATTGTTTATTTTTTTTGCGGCCGAATATTCAAGAAAAATCGTACTCGAGTAGTCGTCAACCGTGCGGGTACTCGAGCATTCGACGACTCGTCGCAGCCCTAATGTGAAGAAATGTCTTACCTGAAGACCGAAGCAGGCTGCATGGCTGAACTTGCCTTCCCTGGGGAAAAGATCCAGGTAGAAGAAACCCATGAACTCATTGGTCTCCTTGTCTGTCACGCTGAACTACAAAGATAAACAAACAAACATTCAGTGAAAAAAATACACGGGGGCTCAGAGCGAAATAGCCCCCGAAATGCCCAAAAGAGCCCCCGAAAATTTGCATAGAGTTCAATACAAAACAATTTTAGAATGTTATTTTCATGCAGGCAAGGTTGAAAAGTAGCCCCCGAAAAATAAATATTATTTTTTCCCCTGCAAACATTGGTGGAACGGTTACAGTAGATTGCCCTTGTCAAATTGGTAGACTATGTGATTCCAGTCCCTGCTGCAAAAATCTGTTGTTATCATTGCATGATTTTTGGTACCTTCATCCCAGAGCCTTATTTTACTAATATAGTCTGCAAGATGAACTTTGCCTTTAACGATGATGAATTATAATGTAAGATGTAATGGTAAAAATGTCGGTATCAAGATACATGTAAGCAAAGAAACAAAAGTTGATAACATGACTAATGATTTTAATTTTAAACCATACTTGTTCAGTTGATGGCAACCTGAGCTTTTTAATAAAAAGCTTGATATTTCATTTGTGAAGTGCCAACATACCTAAGTGACTTCTCATCTGATATTTAATGTTGCTTACTGATATAAATATGAAAGATGGCACACATACATGTAGAAAGGTCTTATCCATAATGAGAATTCAAGAACTCCAGCCCATTTCTTTTTGTTAATGCAACTGCAACCATGTGTGTTGGCTCAGTCAGTAGAGCGTCTGCCTCACAACCGGGAGGTCGTGGGTTCGAACCCAGGCCGCGTCATACCAAAAGACGTTAAAAGACGGGAGTTGCTGCTACCTTGTTTGGCACTTAACATTAAAGGGATAGAGCAACGTTGATCTGGCGCTGCTCAGTGGCTGCCGGGCTCACGATCAATTGGGCAAAAAGAATTTCCATTTTCGGTTTAATAAAATTTGGAGTGGACTTTAAAAGATTATTATTATTATTATTATTATTATTATTATATCATGACTATGTTAATTGTCTTACCATCTGAACATCATCATTCCAGACTGGTGCTTGGTCCTTGGGAACCTCTTCAAACGTCAGTCCAAGTAGCTCCTGGAGTATCAGAGAGAAAAACAAAAGTAGGAGGTTAAAGTCATAGTCCGTATACAGCAGGTTATGAGAGAAAATCTGATGGAGGGGATTTTCTACACAAGGTCAATGGAGAAATGTGTAGTAATAGTCTTGTTCCATGAATGCAACGTATGACTTGGAATGTTAACACTTTCTGGAGGACAGCTTCCTTTGGGAGCTTCCAAGTAAGATCTTCAATCATAGCACTGTCCAAATGGATTAATTGTAATCCACTCTCTTCAGGAATTTTATTTGAACTTCACAATTCCTATCTCTTCCAATGAAAATTTGAAATTTACTCAAAATGTACATGCACATTTACATCTACTAGTGTATGAAGGAGGGAGTGAAAGATATACATGTACATGTATGTATCAATCCACACATTCTTTAGAACTTTCAATGAATCACTTCCCTTTCCTTCTATTTCTTTTCCTTCTTCCTATTTTGTGGATAAAATATAGTACATTAATGAGCCAAGCTATCACTGGCATTTAAGTATTTACATAGAAATAGCAGTTGTTTGGAAATTAAGTTCAGTCATCTCAATTTACACAGAAAAAGGCTGTGATAGTATACATAAGATGCATTGAAAGCTTTGAATGAACTTTAAAAGTCTTGGGTAAGTACTGAATTTCGAACATTGTGGCCTCTTTTGTTTACTGGTGAGATTGTGTGGCCAGGGATAGGATGTGATAGATATGGAGACTTCTCTAAAGGCATGGATTCCATTGTTCTGAAATTGTATCATTTATTCTGAACTCCTCGGATATGAACTTGTTGCTGTCTGTCCACAGGCTGGCAATACCTCTGTTGTGATAGGAATCTATCAGCAGTTGAGAAGAGTAGAGATAGACCAGGTTGTTGTGAAAAGGCTGCTAGGCTTCAGCGATGAATCTTGCCATAGAGAACTATCTCTTACAAAGATTGCAACAGGTTATTTGTTCCTTGTATTTCTAGCAGTGTGGTCTTTTGGTTGATCTGTTTTACATCAAAACATGTAACGGCTGCTCCGCTTCAATGATGAACAGAGGCACTTTGTTAACGAAGGATGTACATGTAGCTATCTCCAGTCTTGCGTATGAAGAGACCATACCAGTTGAAAAACAAGTATTAGCTTCCTGCAGAGCCATAGGAGTAGCTGCCAACATGATGAATAACGTTGCAAGACTATGCTCCAATATGACAGTTTCTGATGAGCATTAAGTGTAGATTACAGCTGAGGAGGCTTCAGAGAGATACATGTAGATCAAGTTCAGAGATACGTTGATAGGTCACACTCTCTCTGGATACACTGCTGTGGTGAACCAGTGTTGCTGACTTCTAGAGTGCAGCTCCAGTCTGCTTTACCAAGATGGATGTAAGACATGTCGGACATGGGAGGGAGGGCCAAGGCTCAGCTGTTCCAAGTGCCGACAAACAACGGGTGTGGCTATTTCTGGAGAGATGCTTCATAAACGTGTCAAACGTAGCAATGGTTTCTCCTTCCACACCAAAACCTTTCTGTAAGTCCTGTTGACCAATTCATCTTTGAAATGGCCACTGCGAGGGTGTTTGAGAGTACCTTGGCTGTGTTAATGGTTCCCATGTTGAGGATACTGAAAGTGACATTGTTGATGGGCCTTCCCTTTATATCAAATCTGTTCGTGTCCTCTTCAGCATCATCAGTAAATTTAGTTTTGCTAGCAACAAAGTGATGCATCAATCAACTGGTATTCCTTGGAGACATCCAATCTCAAGTGCTCTGTAGGTCACTGCCTACTTAATCCATTTCAAGTTGGCTTGTCTAGAGTGATTGCTGAATTGTCAATATCTGATGAGAGCAGCAAACGCCTTCAGTTTTGGGAGAGTCTCGCAATCACATTTCTTTACATCCCTTCCTACTTGAATTTTTTCCCCACAAATTGGAGGCCAAACATGACTTTTGTATAGAGTTCATTCAAAGCTTGCACTGCGACCTGAATGTATTGATGTAAAGTTTTCTGATGCATAGATCAGATATCGTGAGAACAGACTACAATTCAAAATCCAAACAACTTATTTCTATTTGAATTTAAAATAAAAAAGAAAGAAGAGAAAAACATTTTAATATTTTTATGGAAAAAGGTGAGACTTGGATGGTATTCATAGGTTATGCCTTGTGGAGAAAAGCAGGTTGAAGGGGAAAACAGGAAAAATATCATCATTAATCTTTTTAACAATACTAATAATGCACATGAACATGTATGATTTCGTAATAAATATCAAATTCATTGGAAGGGGGAGGACGGTGGAGGCACACCTAAAAAGAGAGACATTCTTTGATGTCAAAGAAACTCAATAGATATATATCCTGCGACTGGAAACACCTGCCAGATGCATTTTCCAGAAAGTGCATTATAATGACAAAAATAATCTTACTAAAACACATCTTTGTTATTTAGCTAAGAAGATTGTGCAATGTGACAGGGTGAACTCTGGTAGCTCTCATGAGCGACGGAGGGGGACGGAGGGGGGGGGGGGGAAGAAAAGAAAATATACCCTGTCTTTGTTGTTCAAGTAGTATGATCATAATTTCCAGCCGCTCACACCCAACTTGGATTGGATGAGCTGAGAACTGGTATCCCTCGGAGTAGATCATTACTGACAAAATCACACAAGGAAAATAATAATGTCCCTTGATGACCTTGAAGGGTTCAAATAAACATGACATTTAGTGGACATCACATACGACTGGACCATCATCAAAGGACATATTTTCTTCTGGGTCAGAGCCAGGCAGGCTAATGTCAGTCAATGTAAGAATGTAAGAATGTTGAAAAGGAAGAGATACTATGTGCTTTCGCTCATAGTCCATCTCAAGGCATGGAAGAGATTGAAGCTATGGTTGGAGGTCCAAGGCCATACTGTTTTGAACCTATAAGTTTACTACTGAAGAAATGCAGGTAAGACACCAGCAACAACGTTGCAGCGAAGAGTCAAAGCCCCACTTTCACCACACAAGGATCCATGTGGTGACAACAATGACTGGACATTCTGTGGAGTATGCACACTCATGGAGACTCTGTTACAGTGTCCATGTTGCTTAGCAGTCATTAACTGCCGGTGCTGTTTGAGCAAGGATATCTTATGCATTGCTCTTCATGAGGACTTTAGGAAAGCATGTCTAGAACGGGCAGTTCTTAGGACGTCCTTGATAGCTCGCCGGGATACGAGAGGGCATTGAGGGCAGTGGGACCGAAAAGCGGATCAGCTTGAAAATGCATTACATTAGAAGCCCAAGACACTTTTGTTTAGTACTATATTACAGCTGATAATGATTTTCCTGCTGTTCTGTTATTGTTGACTATAATGCTACTTCATAGTATACAAATTATTTTTATGTATCCATATTCCCATGTAGTGTAGTGTTGTACCAAACTTCTGACTGAAATTTAGTGAAAGAGTGAATGTAAACAAACACAATTTCTGTTGACCATGGTCATGGAGTGGGGTCCATCGCTCTATGATGGACCTTATAAAAAGGCAGCAAAAGCGCAGCCTTTTCATCAAGGGCCTTGCTGTGGCTATTTTTGGCCGCGCAACGCTTGCAACAAGTTCAATGGATGGTAAAAAGAGTCTTAGGTATGCAAAGGAGCAGGACAAGGTAGCAACGCCAGCCCTCAATCCTGAGATAGGTGCCAATGTTCTGCTGAAGGGCCTTGCTGTGGCTATTTTTGGCAGCGCAACGCTTGCAACAAGCTCAGTGGATGGTAAAAAGAGTCTTAGGTATGCATAGGTGCAGGACAAGGTAGCAACGCCAGCCCTCAATCCTGAGATAGGTGCCAATGTTCTGCTGAAGGGCCTTGCTGTGGCTATTTTTGGCCGCGCAATGCTTGCAACAAGCTCAGTGGATGGTAAAAAGAGTCTTAGGTATGGTGCAGGACAAGGTAGCAACGCCAGCCCTCAATCCTGAGATAGGTGCCAATGTTCTGCTGAAGGGCCTTGCTGTGGCTATTTTTGGCCGCGCAACGCTTGCAACAAGCTCAGTGGATGGTAAAAAGAGTCTTAGGTATGCAAAGGTGCAGGACAAGGTAGCAACGCCAGCCCTCAATCCTGAGATAGGTGCCAATGTTCTGCTGAAGGGCCTTGCTGTGGCTATTTTTGGCCGCGCAACGCTTGCAACAAGCTCAGTGGATGGTAAAAAGAGTCTTAGGTATGGTGCAGGACAAGGTAGCAACGCCAGCCCTCAATCCTGAGATAGGTGCTAATGTTCTGCTGAAGGGCCTTGCTGTGGCTATTTTTGGCCGCGCAACGCTTGCAACAAGCTCAGTGGATGGTAAAAAGAGTCTTAGGTATGGTGTAGGACAAGGTAGCAACGCCAGCCCTCAATCCTGAGATTGGTGCCAATGTTCTGCTGAAGCAAAACACCCAGCTCCTATAGGAGAACGGACAAGAGAAGATCAACAAAGATCGTCCCTCTCTTTTCATTATTACTTCTTGTTTCATCCACTTGTCTATGATTTCATTCTTTCATCTTTTTTTAGCCTGGCTCTATGTATTTCAAAACAGGACAAGACGTTTAGTTATGCAGTGTGCTAGCCGCCTCAGAAGCAGCTCTGGGATGCAGGGGCATGACTGACATGTGCATCGACCTCGGACTGCCCCATCCTGCAGAGATGCCAACTTTTGGAAAACAAAAATAGGGAGGATTTGTAACCGACACCACATGTCGAGCGCGTAGCGCCCGACCCATGCGGCCGGGGTCCAGGGCCTGCTTTAGGGCCCTGGAAGCTCTGGGGTTCTAGATGATCTCTGGTGCAATCTGAGCCTTATTTCGCAGCATTTTACATGTGTATTTAGTTAAATAATTCCCACTTTTTTAAAAAATAAATTACAAATTGTACAGAATGCATGATGAATTCCTTTCAGACTTCCGAATACACGGGTACTTGATACTGTTTCGGTCTTATACTTCTGAGACCATTTCTTGGTCTTCTTTTGCTGATTTTCCGCCATTTGGATTCTGTGTCAATATCCACACATTGGTTACAGCGATCCATATGCTGAAACAATCTTTTGCTACTTTGTCTTTTAACATAGTGGAAATACTACATGCTATAGTTAACAGACGATATTTCTCATTCAATTCACAGATATATATATATACTGGAAAAAAAAAAAAATAGTTTTTTTTTTTTTTTTTTTTTAAATCGGGAGGATGGAAATCGTAAGGTCGGGAGTTGGGGTGAATTATCGGGAGCCTCCCGATGAAATCGGGAGGGTTGGCATCTCTGCATCCTGTGGTAGACAGCAGTGTCCAGAGGCAAAGATTCAGATTTTGTTCTTATCTCAGCAGCAGAAGCAAAAAAGAAGCGAGAGGCAGATGGGAAGTTAAAAGCAGAATCTGCAATGGCTGCAGCAGCAGGTCACTTTGACAATGGCGGTCTTGTTAGTTCATGGGGGAATCGCTGGCTTCAGTCTGCTCGCTGTACAAGAGAGTTTACTTACCAGCTCGGCTATTTCACTACTGCAAGAAGATAATGAGAGTAAGAGGAGTAAGCAATCATGTGAATCAGCCCAAGACAAAGATGTAGATGTCGACGCTGTACAAGAAAGTTTACTTACCAGCTCACGACTTTACATTTTACACTGTAGTTCCGTCATTTTCATGATAAGTGAGTAAAACCGGGCTGCAGCAAAGACTAGTACTTCATGAACAGCGCGCCTGATCTGAACTTGCCAGGTTATTCTCGCATTCTTGACGTTATATTTCATTAATGGTTGATTTATGTCATAATCTGCCATGGAAGACATTACGCAAACAACGCTTCCTGATCCATTGCAGGTATGTAAATGAAAAATTAAAAATAAAAAAACGTTTTATCATACGTCTCACAGATAGTAGATAGATGTAGACTAGTCCCACATGTGGATTTTTTTTGTAGTGTAACTGTACTATAGTGTAAGACGATGAAATCACCCAAGAAATCTCCAAAGAAAGTGGAGGGATCAACCAAGAGAGAGAGAGAGAGAGATGATGATGATGTTGGCTGCTGCTGATGATGATCAAGTTCAGGCAATAAATAATTGTGGCCGTTTGGGAGCCTATTTCAAGAAGCGAAAGGCCGACATCGTGGAAAAAAACCTGTGCAGACCCATGTGCAGACGGGCCAAAATCTTAGCGTATTACTGTATATTATAGATGTTGCTTTGATATGGCTAGTTTATGACCTGTTAAATATTATATGTTATGAAAATTAGGAAGGACACAACATTTCAGATGTCGGTTTTAATTTTTCTTAACACATGACATGTGTCCAGATTCTAAATTCTGCAGCAAAATTTTTTTTGCATTGCATTTAATTCACACAGTGCAAACTTTGCTCATTTTTTTTTCCCAGTAGAGGGCATATGTGGTCTGTTACTGTCTGTATAGCGCTGCTTAGGACCACATACATGTACATACATGTAGTAGGTGTGTTTGTACCATGCTACACTATAATGAAACAGTAGATCTATAAATTACACCAATCTCCACCTGGATCATCACAAATACATTTTCTAATTTGCTTCCATTTGTAGGAGATTCTACCTATGGAGTATAGATATCATCTGCTTCAGTCTGACTACAATGAGGATGGTGTTGCCTTAACAGCAACATTCCGTATAGACGTCTTCACCAGTGAAGATGCAGGAATGTGGCTGGATGCCTTTGAAGGTTCCTCCAAAGCAACATGGAAATGTACGAGAACGGTCCCTCCAAAAGAAAAGAAAAATCTCTTCAAGGTATAGCCTTTTTTAAACTAGCATTTGTCTATATTTCCAAATCGGCCTGCAATTCCAAGCAGCTACAGTTTTATTGTTTACGTATGCTACAACCTTATTAATAGATTTGAATTGTGTGCATGTTTTATGAGCTATAACCTGAAATTATTTCCGAAATTAATAGCAGTGTAATAAGATGCACAAATTATGATCTCCAAACAATAAGTGGGCACTGATCAGAGATGATCAAATGAATGATAAATCATATTCATGGAAATCATGATAATTTATTATATTATTGACTTGTATTTCCTTGATGACCACAACATTTTTTGCATTTTGGTAATGGCCTTCTATACAACTTACCAGACTCTCTAATTGGGAAACTGCAGAAGTTACAAAATACAGCTGCGCGCATTGTAACTTTATCCAGCCAGCGCAGTCACATCACCCCTGTCTTGTAAAGTCTTCACTGGTTGCCCCTGAGGGAACGCCTTGTCTTCAGTTCAAAATACTTCTTTTTGCTCTTTCATATTGTCAATGGAACTTCTTTTGCAAGTTCCGGTTTCAAGGAAATTATGAGGGGAACAGGCCTTTGCTCATGCAGGGCAGACCCTGTGGAATTCTCTTCCACAGAGTTTTAAAACCGAGACGTCAGTAACCACCTTCAGGGGCAAGCTAAAGACATACCTGTATAATGGTGCTTTTTTGACAGACAACCATATATGTATTCACTTGTAAAGTTCAAGCCTGTTATGTATTTTTTCCCCTCTCATTTCCTCTGAAGCACCTTGAGCATCTAAATAAAATGGAAAGTGCGCTATACAAATTCTATGTATTATCATCATCATCATCATCATCATCATCATCATCATCATCATCATCATTACTATTATTATTATTATTATTATTATTATTATTATAAGACTGAGATCAAATAGAAGTAAATAATGCCCTAATTTGAAACGATGCAATGCCGTTATGGCTCCGATTTCTTCACAAACTTACAAAGCAGTATTGTTACTCCATGGATCATAGTGATACTGTTTATGTTTTTTGTATCTGTATGTTAATGAGCCGCCAGCCAATATCCATCTATGGATACTATGCCTGTTTCTTTGAGGTAAAAAAAAGCATAGTATGTACGTATTCATTATGCTTTATAATGAACAGACATATTGTTCAAAGTTTAATCGTTATTTGTTTGTTGTTTATGTGTTCTATTCACAAATGGCCACAGAGGCCGTTTTCATTCATAACCACATACCCCTATCAAGACAACAAAGACTATACCTGCGTGTACACAGTTGACATTGGTTTTTTTTCTGAAGAGGTGTAACAGCAAAATTCACAGAGATAAATAAATACGTAGTGTGGTTCAATATGCAATACTATGTGTCAGTCCATTCTGTATTTGTATGCCACGGTGTTTAGATCTTGTCGATGTATGTCTGTCCATTCAAGGCGTAGTATGTGTGTGTGTGTGTGCGTGCGTAGGTAAACGCCATCAACCGCGGACCACTCCATAGAAAACTACCTCAAACCGCGGACGTACCTGCAATGGGGGACCGTCCACGGTTGCGATACCGGTTCCGCCGTATAAAATTTACGACGTACACTGTAGGGGGCGTGTGAATATTAGATGTCACAGCGTGTAGGCTTAATCGAGTGGATCAGTCCTATGTGTATCGCGAAATGTCACAGCGCCCCCTTCGATGACTGCGCGGGAAAGGCGCGCTACCTGCTATCATCCCATAGCAGGTACGTCCGCGGTTTGATGTAGTTTTCTATGGAGTGGTCCGCGGTTGCAGGCGATTACCCATGCACACACACACAAGTACTAAACTTGGTCCACGTTTGACGCCATAAACGTGTAGTGGTGTGTGTGTGTGTGCGTAGGTAAACGCCATCAACCGCGGACCACTCCATAGAAAACTACCTCAAACCGCGGACGTACCTGCAATGGGGGACCGTCCACGGTTGCGATACCGGTTCCGCCGTATAAAATTTACGACGTAGGGGGTGTGTGAATATCAGATGTCACAGCGTGTAGGCTAAATCGAGTGGATCAGTCCTATGTGTATCGCGAAATGTCACAGCGCCCCCTTCGATGACTGCGCGGGAAAGGCGCGCTACCTGCTATCATCCCATAGCAGGTACGTCCCATAGCAAGTACGTCCACACCCTCCCCCCGCTCGGTCGCTTCGCTCCCTCGCGTTGGCAGCCCAGTCATCCCCCCCAGGTGTATGAACCTGTCTACGCCACTGCTTGTATTAATTAGAATTTGAAATATTGCAAATGAAATTATAACGCAGACCCCATTAAAGGGAATTGGCACTTCCAATTTTTGTAGTTATTTGGTCATTTATTGCTACTTCTATCCAACAGAGCATTCCGGAAAAATAAGTTGGATTACGGCTTTGAAATCATGACGGTCAAATCCAAGTCCAGAACGGCCCTACAAGTAGTTCATTCGGGGCCTTGCAATGCCCAGGATCTCAAATTCATGAGTACTCAGAAGGTATATATCAGACCTATCCAGAAGGATATCAAGATTTTATCAGATAGACCACCTGCCACTGATCATTCTCTGCCTTGTTGCAAATGTGGAGAACTTATACCGACCAGTCAACTCAGAGAACACAGTGAACTCTGCAACTCTGCAAGTTGAAGTAAAATTACAAAGGCTTCTAGATAATCATGTGAAAGAGTTCCTTTAATCTCATGTTCTATTGAGTGAGAACTAAATTTTGTTCCAGCTCTACTGTATACTGCCTGCTACTGATATGGAGTACACATGAAATATATCTATTTTTCTCAAAGGTACTGAATTTCGAACACAAATTTAACATCATGTTAAGAGCTAATTGTAGTTCATGGGGGAATTGCTGGCTTCAGTCGGCTCTTTGTGTTCCTCAATGCCTCCAACAACAATAAGTCAGAAACAATACTGATTGGCTTCATAGAAGCTGTATCAATGTATGGATGTCCTTCGAGAGTAAGATGTGACCTAGGAGGCGAGAACAATGATGTTTGTAATGTGATGGAGGTACTGCGAGGTGGTGGTG
The DNA here is from genome assembly GCA_035222895.1 of Strongylocentrotus droebachiensis. Classification (NCBI taxonomy): domain Eukaryota; kingdom Metazoa; phylum Echinodermata; class Echinoidea; order Camarodonta; family Strongylocentrotidae; genus Strongylocentrotus; species Strongylocentrotus droebachiensis. Next base: position 154,521 of record JAVYIG010001987.1, on the reverse strand, counting down.
GTCGGGGGAGTGCCTTAAGAGGCGCAAGTAAGCATAATCAGGGCATGCAGATATCCTGTGGAAATCTTTACTAAGATATGTTTTCATATCTCGCATGCAATCAACAATAAGTTAGGCACTGCACGCAGAACAGTAAAGACCAGGGTTGGAACCAGCCAGGTCATGCCGGGAAGTTTCTGTCCATATGTGCGTATGTAAAGGTTTTATGTTGTTTTTAAGTTGTTTATAGTGCCAAACAGTGACATGGCAATAGAGAAAGGTTTTAATGCTTTATCTGTAAGATTTGTGTGTGTGAATCAATTAGGCTTCTGAAAAAAAAACATCCAGCCAAACTGTGTAATTAAGAAAGTCACATTCAACCAGTCAAGTGGTTGTAGCCTTCCACATCTGTGCTTATTTGCATTAGTGGATATTACGTGCTGCAAAATACTTTTCAGACAATCTTCCATTAACTTGATCTCATGTTCAATTATAGGATCATTCCAGAGGATGCATGGTGAGGAGGCAACAGTATCACAGCCATCTGTTTGAATCATTAAATATGTCTAGGAAGGAAGAAGGAAGAGGCAAATAATGGGACATGCTTTGTCAAAACATCGGACATAAACAAATTCAAGTCGATGCCACAAACAGGGGAAGGTGTACATGGTTAAATGGACCCCCCCCCCCCCCCCCCCAGCCGGAAACCAGACTGCAAACATTGCAAATGTGCTGTGGTTGCCAGACACAGATTCCAATATCGAGTGGAAATTCATCCTAATCTGAACCATTGAAACCTGATGTCATGCGTTTATGTGTTGTAAGATTATATTCATGATTATATGTCTTACCACATTGATCACATACATAGGGCTTCTCACCTGTATGGATGCGTTTATGTCTTGTGAAAGGAGGTTCTTGATTAATGTCTTACCACATTGATCACATACATTGGGCGTCTCACCTGTATGGATGTGTTTATGTCTTGTGAGATCACCGGCTTGATTAAATGTCTTACCACATTGATCACATACATAGGGCTTCTCACCTGTATGGATGTGTTTATGTCTTGTGAGAGGAGGTTCTTGATTTAATGTCTTACCACATTGATCACATACATAGGGCTTCTCACCTGTATGGATGTGTTATGTCTTGTGAGAGGAGGTTCTTGACTAATGTCTTACCACATTGATCACATACATAGGGCTTCTCACCTGTATGGATGTGTTTATATCTTGTGAGAGGAGGTTCTTGACTAATGTCTTACCACATTGATCACATACATAGGGCTTCTCACCTGTATGGATGCGTTTATGTCTTGTGAGAGGAGGTTCTTGACTAATGTCTTACCACATTGATCACATACATGGGGCTCTCACCTGTATGGATGCGTTTATGTCTTGTGAGAGGAGGTTCTTGACTAATGTCTTACCACATTGATCACATACATAGGGCTTCTCACCTGTATGGATGCGTTTATGTCTTGTGAGAGGAGGTTCTTGACTAATGTCTTACCACATTGATCACATACATAGGGCTTCTCACCTGTATGGATGTGTTTATTTCTTGTGAGATGAGGTTCTTGATTAATGTCTTACCACATTGATCACATACATAGGGCTTCTCACCTGTATGGATGTGTTTATGTCTTGTCAGAGGAGGTTCTTGATTAAATGTCTTACCACATTGATCACATACATAGGGCTTCTCACCTGTATGGGTGTGTTTATGTCTCATGAGGGGAGGTTCTTGATTAAATGTCTTACCACATTGATCACATACATAGGGCTTCTCACCTGTATGGATGTGTTTATGTCTTGTGAGAGGAGGTTCTTGACTAATGTCTTACCACATTGATCACATACATAGGGCTTTTCACCTGTATGGATGTGTTTATGTCTTGTGAGAGGAGGTTCTTGACTAATGTCTTACCACATTGATCACATACATAGGGCTTCTCACCTGTATGGATGTGTTTATGTCTTGTGAGAGGAGGTTCTTGACTAATGTCTTACCACATTGATCACATACATAGGGCTTCTCACCTGTATGGATGCGTTTATGTCTTGTGAGAGGAGGTTCTTGACTAATGTCTTACCACATTGATCACATACATGGGGCTCTCACCTGTATGGATGCGTTTATGTCTTGTGAGAGGAGGTTCTTGACTAATGTCTTACCACATTGATCACATACATAGGGCTTCTCACCTGTATGGATGCGTTTATGTCTTGTGAGAGGAGGTTCTTGACTAATGTCTTACCACATTGATCACATACATAGGGCTTCTCACCTGTATGGATGTGTTTATGTCTTGTGAGAGGAGGTTCTTGACTAATGTCTTACCACATTGATCACATACATAGGGCTTCTCACCTGTATGGATGTGTTTATGTCTTGTAAGAGGAGGTTCTTGACTAATGTCTTACCACATTGATCACATACATAGGGCTTCTCACCTGTATGGATGCGTTTATGTCTTGTGAGAGGAGGTTCTTGACTAATGTCTTACCACATTGATCACATACATGGGGCTCTCACCTGTATGGATGCGTTTATGTCTTGTGAGAGGAGGTTCTTGACTAATGTCTTCCCAAATTGATCACATACATAGGGCTTCTCACCTGTATGGATGCGTTTATGTCTTGTGAGAGGAGGTTCTTGACTAAAAATGTCTTACCACATTGATCACATACATAGGGCTTCTCACCTGTATGGATGTGTTTATTTCTTGTGAGATGAGGTTCTTGATTAATGTCTTACCACATTGATCACATACATAGGGCTTCTCACCTGTATGGATGTGTTTATGTCTTGTCAGAGGAGGTTCTTGATTAAATGTCTTACCACATTGATCACATACATAGGGCTTCTCACCTGTATGGGTGTGTTTATGTCTCATGAGGGGAGGTTCTTGATTAAATGTCTTACCACATTGATCACATACATAGGGCTTCTCACCTGTATGGGTGTGTTTATGTCTCATGAGGGGAGGTTCTTGATTAAATGTCTTACCACATTGATCACATACATAGGGCTTCTCACCTGTATGGGTGTGTTTATGTCTTGTGAGAGGAGGTTCTTGACTAATGTGTTACCACATTGATCACATACATAGGGCTTTTCACCTGTATGGATGTGTGTACCTTGTACCTTGTATGGAAAAGAGAGACTGACAAACCTTTCAGTATACAAATTATGACAGTTACCTAATGCAGAGGTGCCTAAAAAGTGTAACGTGTCTAACATGGAATTGCCCATTTTCATTATTATAGCATTGATGCTTTCAATCCTGATTCCGGAATCATCAGATATGCAAACGACAAGTGGATCACCCCCAACTGCAAAATGGAACGGCTAATGGTCGCAAAAAAAACGGATTTGTTTCTAAAAGCAATTCAGGATATCCCAGCCAATCAGGAATTGCGTTACGATTACAAAGTGGTTACGGGTGCAGAATGGAAGTTCCACAAACATGATCTGCTGCCCTTGTCAACAGACATTGAGACATTTAATGTTCACATGAGAGAGGCATTCAGAGAAGGCAGACCTTGAAGACACATCATACGAGAACTACAAGAACAATGTCATCATTGCACTTTTGTCCTGCATATGGAACAATCGTCGACGGCCGGGAGATGTGCAGGCATTAACGTAAGTTTTCACTTATACCTTGTGAGCTATCTCCCCAACCCTGGAATTATGCAAAAAAGAGTGAATATTTGCTCGGTGCTTGTTCTTCTCGGCCATTTCTGTTGACCATGGTGATAGAGTGGGGTCCATCGCTCTATGATGGACCTTATAAAAAGGCAGCCAAAGCGCAGTCTTTTCATCAAGGGCTTTGCTGTGGCTATTTTTGGCCGCGCAACGCTTGCAACAAGCTCAGTGGATGGTAAAAAGAGTCCTCGGCATGCAAAGCTGCAGGACAAGGTAGCAACGCCAGCCCTCAGTCCTGAGATGGGTGCCAATGTTCTGCTGTAGCAAAACACCCAGCTCCTATAAGACGGACAAGAGGAGATCAACAAAGCAGTGAACAAAATACACGGGGGCACTGGCAAATTAGCCCCGAAATGCCCAAAAGAGCCCCCGAAAGTCATAAAAGAGCCCCCCAATATTTGACAAGATCGTCCCTCTCTTTTCATTATTACTTCTTGTTTTATCCACTTGTCTATGATTTCATTCTATCATCTTTTTTTTTTATAGCCTGGCTCTATGTATTTCAAAGCAGGACAAGAGACATTTAGTTATGCAGTGTGCTAGCAGCCTCAGATGCAGGTCTGGGATGCAAGGGCATGACTGACATGTGCATTAACCTTGGTCTGCCCCCTCCTGTGGTAGACAGCAGTGTCCAGAGTGGAAAGAATCAGATTTTGTTTTTATCTCAGCAGCAGAAGCAAAGAAGAGGCGAGAGGCAGATGGAAAATTAAAGGCAGAGTCTGCGATAGCTGCAGGAGCAGGTCACTTTGCCAATGACGTTCTTGTTAGTTCATGGGGGAATTGACGGCTTCAGTCTGCTCTTTGTGTTCCTCAATGCCTCCAACAACAATAAGTCAGAAACAATACTGAATGGCTTTATAGAAGCTGTATCAATGTATGGATGTCCTTGGAGAGTAAGATGTGACCTAGGAGGCGAAAACAATGATGTTTGTAACGTGATGGAGGTACTGAGAGGTGGTGTCATCTCCGCAGTAGAAGCAAAGAAGAGGCGAGAGGCAGATGGAAAATTAAAAACAGAGTCTGCGATAGCTGCAGCAGCAAGTCACTTGCCAATGGCGGTCTTGTTAAAAAATAGAGAATATAGTTAAAGAATAGTCACTATTATGTCCACAATTCACAATGCAAATGAATGGGGGTTTGTCAAGAGAAATGTAAATGCTGGAGGAAAATGGGAAAAATGTTCAGAGACCAATTGCAATCAAAGATTATAACAAATTCATGCGAGGGTGGATCTCTCTAATCAACCTATTGAAAAGTACAATGTTTTCTTGCAGAATTCATCTTAGCTTGATCTGACACAAGAGGCACTGGGAGAGGATGTCACCTGGTGTGAAAGACATCTTTTGGAATCACAAGACGTCATCACCATCAGAGCAAAGGTATGTTCTGGTTCATCTTAGCTTGCAAAAAAGAAGGAATGGACCATGCCAACACCAGCAGAGATGTCGTGAAAGTTCGCTTCAAAGTTACCAATGCCAGGAGAGATCTCAAAAACATTTTTCCCATAGTGCAGTCAAGAAGAATGAGTTGGAATATGGATTTGAAATAATGACAGTAAAGACAAAATCCAAAACCGTCCTACAAGTCATCCATTCGGGGCCCTGTAATGCCCAAGATTTGAAGCTAATGAGCACCCAGAAGGTATACATCAGACCGATCCAGAAGGATATTGAGATTGTACCAGATCAACCACCTGTCACTGATCATTCATTTTACTTGTATTAATTAGAATTTGAAATATTGCAAATGAAATTATAACGCTGACCCCATTAGAGGGAATTGGCACTTCCAATTTTTGTATTTATTTGGTCATTTATTGCTACTTCTTTCCAACAGTGCATTCCGGAAAAATGAGTTGGATTACGGCTTTGAAATCATGACTGTCAAAACTAAGTCCAGAACAGCCCTACAAGTAGTTCATTCGGGGCCTTGCAATGCCCAGGATCTCAAATTCATGAGTACTCAGAAGGTAGATATCAGACCTATCCAGAAGGATATCAAGATTTTATCAGATAGACCACCTGCCACTGATCATACTCTGCCTTGTTGCAAATAAGGAGAACTAATACAGACCAGTCAACTCAGAGAATACAGTGAACTCTGCAACTCTGTAAGTTGAAGTAAAATTACAAAGGCTTCTAGATAATCATGTGAAAGAGGAACGTCATTTAAGTTCTATAGACACAATTTGGGATGAAGGGACAACTGAAAGAGTTCTTTTAATCTCATGTTCTATTGAGTGAGAACTCAATTTTGTTCCAGCTCTACTGTATACTGCCTGCTACTGATATGGAGTACACATGAAATATATCTATTTTCCTCAAAGGTACTGAATTTCGAAAACAAATTTAACATCATGTTAAAAGCTAATTGTAGTTGATGGGGGAATCAACGGCTTCAGTCGGCTCTTTGTGTTCCTCAATGCATCCAACAACAATAAGTCAGAAACAGTACTGAATGGCTTTATAGAAGCTGTATCAATGTATGGATGTTCTTGGAGAGTAAGATGTGACCTAGGAGGCAAGAACAATGATGTTTGTAACGTGATGGAGGTACTGAGAGGTGGTGGCTGGGGAAGTGCCTTAAGGGGCGCTGGCACGCATAATCAGCGCATGCAGATATCCTGTGGAAATCTTTACTATGATATGTTTCATATCTCGCATGCAATAAACAATAAGTTATGCACTGCACGCAGAACAGTGAAGACCAGGGTTGGAACCAGCTAGATCATGCCGGGAAGTGTCTGTCCATGTGCGTATGTAAAGGTTTTAGTTAAGGGCCAAACATAGACCTGGCAATAGACAAAGGGTTTTATTCTTTTTCTGTAAGATTTGTGTGTGTGAATTAATTAGGCTTCTGAAAAAAATCATCCAGCCAAACTGTGTAATTAAGAAAGTCACATTCAACCAGTCAAGTGGTTGTAGCCTTCCACATCTGTGCTTATTTGCATTAGTGGATATTACATGCTGCAAAATACTTTTCAGACAATCTTCTATTAACTTGATCTCATGTTCAATTATAGGATCATTCCAGAGGATGCATGGTGAGGAGGCAACAGTATCACAGCCATCTATTTGTAAAATCATTAAAGATGTCTAGGAAGCTATTGCAAGAAGGAAGAGGCATATAATGGGACATGCTTTGTCAAAACATCGGACATAAACAAATTCCAGTCCAGATGCCACAAACGGGGGAAGGTGTGTGTACATGGTTAAATGGACCCCCTAGCCGTAAACCAGACCGCAAACATTGCAAATGTGCTGTGGTTGCCAGACAGACTCCAATATCGAGTGGAAAGTCATCCTAATCTGAACCACTGAAACCTGACGTCATGCGTTTATGTGTTGTAAGATTATATTCATGATTATATGTCTTATCACATTGATCACATACATAAGGCTTCTCACCTGTATGGATGTGTTTATGTCTTGTGAGAGGAGGTTCTTGATTAATGTCTTACCACATTGATCACATACATAGGGCATCTCGCCTGTATGGGTGTGTGTATGTCTTGTGTGAGGAGGTTCTTGAATAATGTCTTACCACATTGATCACATACATAGGGCTTCTCACCTGTATGGGTGTGTGTACATGTCTTGTGAGAGGAGGTTCTTGATTAAATGTCTTACCACATTGATCACATACATAGGGCTTCTCACCTGTATGGGTGTGTGTATGTCTTGTGTGAGGAGGTTCTTGAATAATGTCTTACCACATTGATCACATACATAGGGCTTTTCACCTGTATGGATGCATTTATGTCTTGTGAGAGGAGGTTCTTGACTAATGTCTTACCACATTGATCACATACATAGGGCATCTCGCCTGTATGGGTGTGTGTATGTCTTGTGTGAGGAGGTTCTTGAATAATGTCTTACCACATTGATCACATACATAGGGCTTCTCACCTGTATGGATGTGTTTATGTCTTGTGAGAGGAGGTTCTTGATTAATGTCTTACCACATTGATCACATACATAGGGCTTCTCACCTGTATGGGTGTGTTTATGTCTTGTGAGAGGAGGTTCTTGACTAATGTCTTACCACATTGATCACATACATAGGGCTTCTCACCTGTATGGATGTGTTTATGTCTCGTGAGAGGAGGTTCTTGATTAAATGTCTTATCACATTGATCACATACATAGGGCTTCTCACCTGTATGGATGTGTTTATGTTGTGAGAGGAGGTTCTTGATTAATGTCTTACCACATTGATCACATACATAAAGAAAGAATCCGGCCAGGCAACTGCCGAAAATACATGGCGACGATGATTCAGGTAGGTTTTATGAGGGAACTACGATAATTTTACCATGTGGGACATTACTCAACTCTAATCCCAGGAGGGAGGGGATGGGGGGGGGGGGGGGGGGGGGGGCTTTCCATTCGTCAAAGCCTGGTTACAAATTTAAAGGATCCAGTTAACCGCAGTCTTATCTCCTGCCTTTAACATCTCGGCTGTTATGCCGTGATGAGGGCATCCACAAATTGCTGAACGATGAAATAAAGACGGCTAGCCATGGGTTCATCTTCACCCACACGCCGCTACCAAGAGACAACACGCCAGGCTTGGCGGGGAGGAAGCGCCCTTTGGAGGAGCCCCGAACTAACTGTAGCAGTAGTGATGTCGACAGGGTCCTGGACGCCATGGCAGCCATGGAAAGGAGATTTTCCATCAAAGTGAGCTCGCTGCGGGAGGAGATGAAGTCACTCCAACATTCGGTAGGGCAACTTCGCAACCAGGCCGAGCAGAATAGCTGTGAAGCTCGGATATTTACGGAACAAGTACAACTGGATATTGTAAAAGGTGTGAACCACTTGTCCGGACTCATCAAATTAAGGCAGGCCAGATACAAGAGGCATCCTTTATCCTGCAAGATTTGTTATCAGCTCGTGGACCATCTTGGTCACAGTCTGGACGTACATAGATCCACTATAGGCAAACAAGTGACGAACTGGAGCGAACTGATATCGCCAAAGTTTTGCTCATGCTCGACAACAACAAAATGAGAGAGTACAAAGGAAGGAGAATCCAAGCTATTCAAATTGTTGGTAAGGAGGTAAAAAGCTATCTTAATCCTAATAACCCAGGAGATGAGTTTCTTGATGTATTTAAGAAATGAGTGTGTGTAGGAAAGAATGCTGTATGTATGTGTGTCCATCTGTGTGTGCTTGTATGTGTTTGTGCTCTTACCAGAGTTACGTTGTAGGGTGAAATGTCGATAGAACATGACATTGTGGGGAGACTTTGACATTGTGGGGCAACCCCACAATATATATTGTTTGAAATACTGTTAAATGACGTAGAGGGCGCAAATTATTAAAATCATTCACCCCACAAAGATTTGTTTGTCATTTTGTATGTCGTAAAATCTGTCTGTCTCCTTGATGCTTCAACAATAAACCTGTTCTTTACAGTAATTACCAATGTAGCATTCTAATAACCCCACTTCGTTGTACACTCACCCCACAAGTTCCATATAATGTGATGGCTCTCTTTGCCATAACCAATGTACATTTATACTAACCAATGTATCAGTCTGATATCCCCACTATTTCATACACTCACCCCACAAGTACCATATAGGATGAACTCCTTGCCACAAGCTATGAAAAAAAAAAAGTATGTTAAGTAACGTTTTCAAACTCGTCGTTTTCTTCCTCAGGATTAAGAGTAATAATACTTGATACTTTTTCATAGGTTTGTATCAATAGCTACATATTTTTCTTTCTTTATTCTGCAGAAAATGGCCTTAATCAAGAAAAAACGGATGTCTCCTTACGAAAAGGCTAAGTTATACTGTCAAGCTGGCATTGACCAGGACAGATTCGCAGTAAAATTAGTAAAATTAGTAATTGAGAGCCCCCACTCCTCGAAACACAAACTCGTCTGTGAGTCCTGCCCCATCATGTGGTGTCGATACCTTTCTGATGAAGTATGGGTATCATCAGGGGCGTTACCCTGTTGGTTGGTTGAAGTTGATGAAGACAGCCCAACATGATGGAAACTACTCAGAGTGCTCGCGGGCAGAATAGGCGTATTGTCCGCTATCAGGTCCCCGAGTGAGTAGGAACAGTAGTCGTACGGGCGGCCCAAGTACTCGCCACGGGAGGAGGTGTTCTTCTTGTCCAGACTCATCAAATTAAGGCAGGCCGGATACAAGAGGCATCCTTTATCCTGCAAGATTTGTTATCAGCTCGTGGCCCATCTTGGTCACAGTCTGGACGTACATAAGATCCACTATAGGCAAACCTGTGACGTACTGGAGCGAACTGATATCGCCAAAGTTTTGCTCATGCTCGAAACAAAATGAGGGAGTACAAAGGAAGGAGAATTCAAGATATTCAAATTGTGGGTAAGGAGGTAGAAAGTTATCTTAACCCTAATAACCCAGGAGATGAGTTTCTTGATGTATTTAAGACATGAGTGTGTGTTGGAAAGAATGTTTTATGTATGTATTGTAACATACAATAGAAGACGACCTGGGGAAGTAGAAAGAATGAAAGTAGATGAATACAGAGAGCAGATCACCAAGACTGACATATGCCATGATGAAATTTTCAAGACCCTCACAATGTCAGAGAAGGCAGCAATGAATCGGCTGAAGATGGTAAAGGTCAGAGGCAAGAGAGGAAGGGGAGTTCCAGTCTTTTTGACTGAAAACACAAAACAGAGTGTGGATATGATAATAGACTACCATGACCAAAGGCAAAGAGATGATGAGCCACGCAGATACATATTCTCTCGAGCATGTGACACTGCTAGTACTCCGTACAGAGCCTGTGACGCAATGAAAACACTTACTGATAAGTGTTAACGATCAGGTGTACACGATTACGGAAACATTTAGCAACTACGTCCCAGCTGCTTAACTTGAATGATCATGAGTTAGAGCAGTTGGCCAATATGATGGGTCATGATGTTCGTATTCATCGAGAATATTACAGACTTCCGCAAGATGTCCTGTTGTTGGCAAAGGCTAGGGGAAGGAGTCATCCTACACCTTTAAGAAGATAATGGATGGGGAGGAAACCCCAAATGTGTATGAATGAATGCAGACTTCCAATTTGGCGGTACGGAGGTCTTGGCTGTCAGAGGTGTTGTCCAAATGCCAGGGGAAGGAGCCACCCTACACCTTTAAGAAGATAATGGTGGAGAAGAAGCCCCAGACCTGTATGAACGGATGGAGAGTTCAAATTTGGCGGTACGGAGGTCTTGGCTGTCAGAGGTGTTGTCCAAATGCCAGGGGAAGGAGCCACCCTACACCTTTAAGAAGATAATGGTGGAGAAGAAGCCCCAAACCTGTATGAACGGATGGAGAGTTCAAATTTGGCGGTACGGAGGTCTTGGCTGTCAGAGGTGTTGTCTAAAGAAGATAATGTCTGCTTATAATGCATTCATGTCAGAGTATATGTCTTTGCATGGTGATAAATTCTATCAAATGTAGGGTTGGTTATACAACATCAAACAAAGAGAGAAGGATGGGCCTACAAAAAGGGCAAGGGCAAGAAAAATGTCTGCTTATAATGCTTTCATGTCGGAGTATATGTCTTTGCATGGTGAGAAATTCTATCAAATGTAGGGTTGGTTATACAACATCAAACGAAGAGAGAAGGATGGGCCTAAAAAGAGGGCAAGGGCAAGGGCACGAAAAATGTCTGCTTATAATGCCTTCATGTCGGAGTGTATGTCTTCTTTTTTTTTTGCAATAGGCATGCATGGATATAGGTATGGATAGCGTGTTCACATCTCCACCGACCCCCATTGTCGATGAGAGGGCCTACTCTCCTGTATCTGTGGCGGGTGATGAGGGCATCCACAAATTGCCGAACGATGAAATAAAGACGGCTAGCCATGGGTTCGTCTTCACCCACACGCCGCTACCAAGAGACAACACGCCAGACTCGGCGGGGAGGAAGCGCCCAATGGAGGAGCCCCGAACTAGCGGAAGTGATGTCGACAGGGTCCTGGACGCCATGGCAGCCATGGAAAGGAGGTTCTCAACCGAGGTGAGCTCGCTTCGGGAGGAGGGGAAGTCACTCCAACATTCTGTGGAGCAGCTTTCCAACCAAACCGAACCACACGCCGTTACCAAGAGACAGCACGCCAGGCTCGGCGGAGAGTAAGTGCCCAATGGAGGAGCCCCGAACTAGCGGTAGTGATGTCGACAGGGTCCTGGACGCCATGGCAGCCATGGAAAGGAGGTTCTCAACCGAGGTGAGCTCGCTTCGGGAGGAGGTGAAGTCACTCCAACATTCTGTGGAGCAGCTTTCCAACCAAACCGAACCACACGCCGCTACCAAGAGACAACACGCCAGGCTCGGCGGAGAGGAAGCGCCCAATGGAGGAGCCCCGAACTAGCGGTAGTGATGTCGACAGGGTCCTGGACGCCATGGCAGCCATGGAAAGGAGGTTCTCAACCGAGGTGAGCTCGCTTCGGGAGGAGGTGAAGTCACTCCAACATTCTGTGGAGCAGCTTTCCAACCAAACCGAACCACACGCCGCTACCAAGAGACAACACGCCAGGCTCGGCGGAAAGGAAGCGCCCAATGGAGGAGCCCCGAACTAGCGGTAGTGATGTCGACAGGGTCCTGGACGCCATGGCAGCCATGGAAAGGAGGTTCTCAACCGAGGTGAGCTCGCTTCGGGAGGAGGTGAAGTCACTCCAACATTCTGTGGAGCAGCTTTCCAACCAAACCGAACCACACGCCGCTACCAAGAGACAACACGCCAGGCTCGGCGGAGAGGAAGCGCCCAATGGAGGAGCCCCGAACTAGCGGTAGTGATGTCGACAGGGTCCTGGATGCCATGGCAGCCATGGAAAGGAGGTTCTCAACCGAGGTGAGCTCGCTTCGGGAGGAGGTGAAGTCACTCCAACATTCTGTGGAGCAGCTTTGCAACGGAGCATGTTCAACTGGACATCGTGAAAGGTGTCAACCATTTATCGGGACTCATTTAATTAAGGCAGGAGAAGTTACACAAGGCATCCTTTATCCTGCAAGATTTGTTATGAGCTCCTCGACTGCTTCAAATATAATTAGTCTCTGATCTGTATTCAAATGAAGAAGCCATGGAGAGTCACTCTCAGGAAAATTTGACGGGGAGTGACTGAGCAGTTACAAGATTTGTCACAGATGTCGGGATTGTAAGTAGAATTAGTTTTTCAATCAGAGCTGCAAAAGTGCAGGATGACGAGTCAATGAATTCAAAGGAAATCAAGTACCTTTTATGGGTTTTTACGGTTGCTGCATTGGGTATCAGTCTCAGAAGGGGAGAACAGCAATGGCAATGAGAGGATGCAATGCGTGGCCATGTTTTTGATAAAGAAACAGCCAAATAGGGTCACACCACAATGCTGCAGACTCTGTACTGCACAGAGACTCAGCAAGAAAGGCGACAACTACGACTATACAAATCTTCATGACACTATTAGGAGCCCACGAAAGAGACTAGAAGTTGGGGGCGTGGATACATGTAGTGGGTTTTAAGAGTAGAGTGGCACAATGTGTGAAGAGAACCACCATCTGGATGGTCGGTTCCTCAAACTTCTCAAGCCTGTCTTTTAGCGACCTTGTCACAAACATCTCTTTCAGAGATGCATCCCAGGATACAGCCAGAACCATAAAAAGATCTTTCACACTCTCTTCTGTAAATGGTGTTCTAAACACCAGAGAGGCCCATGTTTTCATGCAGCTCTATAGACATGGGATACTTTGTCAAAATGGAAATTGAAATATCAGGGACGTTCACTTGCTGACATCTGTAGTAAGTGTCACTGTCCACTATGAGAAGACAATCAATACGTATCTGATCACCCATCCCACATTGCACAATCTTGTTTGAGAACCAGATACGTCTCACAAAGGGAAAAGCCTTGGTAATGTTTATTGAATGAATTTAAAATGTAGTGTGTTACAGACGAGCTTAAAATTCACAGAATTTACACGAACATCCATACTGTGCTTCAGTTAACAGCTCAGAAACAGATCTGAAACAAATCTGTTTGGAAAATAAAGGGATTTGGCACTCTCAGCTCATCATTTCTTCATAACCTGCCACAGATAACGGACATGACCTTTAACCTCCTACCTGGTAGATGTCCAGTGACCCCTGGATGACCTTCTCGAGGGGGAAGTACTCCTTGAGCTTGTTGTGGTCCACAGAGTAGCGCTTCTCTTCGGACATGTTCATGAAGTAGCGCATATCCCACAGGTTGATCTTCTTGTCGTTCTCGTACCCGTATTTCTTGCACTAGTTGGAAGGGGAAAAAAAGATGTCAGCAAGTATACAAGATTTTTGATTCTAACTAGAAGACATAGTGATCTTCTGTTATTTTTTTATTTCCTTGTCCCCAACCTGCCTTGGCTCAATTTCTCCACACCCATATGTTCTCAATGATCCTTGGTTCCTTTGTTCGCTTGTCCCTACCCTATGTTGATGTGCCCAGCGTTCTCCCATCTGTAAGTTACCTGCACCTATGATTCCATGTCAAGATATGTACAGTGACATAATATTCCAATGTTCCCCTATCTCTCTATTTTCTGTGATGTTTTCCTTCTCCCTACATTGCCCCATATCCTTAAGTTCCTTGTCCCTGTGACCCTTGGTCCATTCGTTAATCTATCATATGTTGTCCTGTTCCCCTTCTACAGGTGTCCCTGCCCCCCCCCCCCCAGTCAGTCTCTACATTACCCCCATCTCTGTCTCAAATCTATGTACTCCCTCTCCTTTTGTTCTCTGTCACTTTTTATCCCTTGAAATTATGTTTCTAATAGAAAGAAATATTTCAAGTAAACAACTACATAAAGACAACCTGTTTATAAAAATCGCTCTTTGCGTCTCCCTTGGGCGGTCTTTCTACACAGGTTTTACTGTTTTCTCTCATCGACACTGGCTTAAAAGCTTGTCTGCACTAGCTTGGCCAGGAGGGATTAGACCTTTCTGCGTGCTCATTGACACGTGGTTATCTCATCAAATCAGCTCTCAATCAACATAAGCAAAGGGGGATCATGGGGGACCAACGGGTACTGCTTAGGCATTGTTTGCTATATAGAGGGCGCAAGTAGTGCAGTCCCCCTTTAAAAACAGCTACTCACATCTTCCTCCTTGTACTTGAGGAAGCCTTCTAGCTCCTCACGCTGCAGAGTACGAAGCTTCTCAGCCAGGCCGCTCAAGAAGGTGGCCACTGTCTCTGGTGTCTTGGCCATGCGCATCTCAAGGATGTACTCGGCATGGGTGGAGTAACCTAGAAGTTTAGCCAGCTGTACGAGAGAAGAGAGAGATGCAAAATTCATCAGTTCAGGTGACATAACAAGCTGCCAAGACCATTTATTTCAGGGGGGATTTGTCTCATTCTAGTTCAGCATTATTTGAAGAGTTCTTTGGCCATGTGTGTCTCATTTTTTATCATAATACATGAGAGAAGATTAAGATACAAAGTCCCTTAAATTGAAAACCTCGGTAATGGGTCAGACTGCCACAATTTTGTTCCCATTTTCTTAAATACAATGCAAACATGAACATAGCTATGAAAAAGATATCTACAATTAGGAAAAGCAATCTACAAGGGTGATCAATGAAAATGTTTCATATTAACTGTTATTCAAGCAAACTAAAGAGCTGGGGATATAAAGGAAGAACCTATGAGAAGTCAACTACAACACTTTTGCTCTTACCTTTGCACGTATCTCTACTAGTTCTTCCAAGATTTTGGTGTTTTCCACCTTGCATCTGTAGATGATAAAGTAAAAGTTGAGTAATGGACAGTCATTGCTACTTGATGCAACTTAGAAAAAATGCCTTTGTAAATACCGCTGGTAATTTTGGAAGAGAAACCAACATTGGCCCCTGTGTGTGTGTGTATTGGGTTTTTACAGAGGTGTATCAATCAGATATGATTATTTACGTCTGGGGACCGACCTTTAAACGTCACCATCCGAAAGACGTGACTCAGTTTCGAACCTGCGTCCTCGGCTGAATCAGTTTGTAACTTCCACTGTTAGCTGGATTACAGGCCCACGCCACAACGCCTAGTTAAAGGTCCACTCTTATATAGTCAAAATTTTAAAGCAATATATAGCATTTCTAACGATGTATTAATAAGAATATGCCCTACTTTATAGCACATATCATAAATATTTATCTATGAGCTGTAATGGAGAGAAGGAACTACACTACATCACAGACACATTACTAACTCAGCCAATTTGAAGAGCCCATACCACTAGTGGTTGAAACTTTAAAAATAATCACAACTTTTTCGATTTTTGTCCGATTTTATTCAAACTTTCACCAGTCTGCCTTTTTTATTTGTTTGCTTTTTTCTAGAGTAGTTTGCTTCAAGATGGATTACCCAGAACTGCCAACCTTGTGCGACCATAAAAAGGAATCATGATGGCAAAAAAAAGGAATTTCAAGCACAACAAAAAGGAATTCATAAAAACGAAACTTACAACCACGCGCGACACACTTCCAATGCAGAAATGTTCATTCATCATGCTGTTTTTTCCATACAAGGAGGAATTTTTTTAGGTGGTTATTTTGGTATTATCGGCATTTCATTCTTTTTGAGAATATTTTTCTTTTCAAGTATGTTTAAATTTATTTTTCTATTGAATTTGTGATTAAATCACCCTTTAAGAGTGGTAAGTAAAAAAAAAAAAAAAAAAAAAAACACCGTAAAACCGTAATTTGGAGGGAAAAACGGAATGGTTGGCAGCTCTGATTACCCTTTAATATTCACCCTCATTAGAACTATGAGAGCATTTGTTATTACTGACACCGATCAAAGAATCCGGCAATATCTCTTCCAACCATTTTTTTATTTCTTGAAAAGATTTTGGAGCTTTTCAAAGACCTACAGGGACCTTTCCAGTATATCATAGATTATCAAATTCCATCATGTATTTATATATAAGCATTGCCTGGAAGCAAGTCAATGATTAAGGTGTACATGCTGTAGAGTGTACCTTGAATTGAAGGCAGTCTCCACCTTGCGTCTTGTCTCTGGGTTGTGTGCCTTCCTCATCACGGGGAAGTAGTCAGGGTACTTCAACGTAACCTTGCATTTTCCTTCAGGTGTCTAGACAAGAACGTGTAAGAAATGAAAGTAATACGACAGTTAACAACTTAATTATTCATACCCCTTTTTTATCTTGTGTTTTTGTATTTTTCGTAACTCAAGAATGAAAGGTGTACTGATTGAATTATGGCCTTTGTTGAATAGTTTTAGATGTAAGATGTAATATGTGATGTCACATTCTCAAAAAACATAAATCAGTACATTTCAAATTAAACAAATGAGATATTTACCTTTTCAAGACGCTTGATGATGTCATCTGGTAATCCACCTGCAAGAACCAGAGGAAACATCAAAACCTGTCAACCACATCACATCCACATGTAAACTGTCAACCATTTTCTATACCTCTAATCCCTGACTAAAACATCTTTTCCATCCTTAGATTCCTTTTTTGAATTCAAATGTTTTCATCAAGGTTCTAGTTGGAAGCAATGCTCTGTGATTAAATGCTCCACATGTAGCTTCCCTTTTTATTATGCTCTTACAGCCCAACCACACCGACAAGATTGGCCAAGAATAGACAGAACAAGAAAAAGAATTTACTCTGAACAGCCAAGATTCCTTCGATTTGGCAGTGTTACTGAGGTATTACAGGATAATCCAACCCAGTTGGATTTATTTACAGCAGAAATTTCTTCTGTGAAACAGATCAGCAAAAGTCAACATTCTCAACAAGACAAAGCCTACATGGTTGGCTATGGCCAGTAAAAATATTCACATGCAAGCTACTATTATTACTATTTCTTTAATGCAACCAAAACATGAGGATGGAAGACAAAAAAGCTATGACTCTTTGAGTTGCTGATAGACTTTGAACACTCCTTGAACATGCCAAACCTGTTTCTCTTACCTAGCTCAGCCTCTGCAAACTCCAGGATGGTGTTCTCATCGTTGACGTTCTTGTTGTAGTCGATGCCGATGTCACTGGCTCTCTTCTTCAAGGCCTTGACCTGGTCCTGGATGTCCTTGGGTAGATGCAGACCTAGAGGAAGACAGGAGATGAACATGTTTAGCCTCATTCCCATATCTCCTGTTTACCACTAGGTATTTCTAAAGAACCAACCCCTCCCTCCACCTCTTAAAGCCTGCCTGCACTAGTTTGGCCAAGGGGGATTAGACCTCCCTGCAAGGTTACTGACATATGGTTATCTCATCAAATCAGCTCTCAATAAGCATAAGCAAAAGAGGATCATGGGGGACCAACAGGCACAGATTAGGCATTGTTTGCTATGTAGAAGCCGCAAGTAGCTATTAGTGCAGTGGGGCTTTAAAACTGTTCAACTCACTGTTGAAGCCTCTCAACCATTTCTGTAACTCTGTTTGATCTTGTTCTCCGCATACACAAACCTCTTAGCTTCAGGTTTTCACTCAATCTCTGATTACCTACACTACATTTCCAAATACATTCACTCTTCTCCTAAAGCCCCTCAACTACTTGTGCAACTATGATCATCTTAATCTCCACAAACCTCTTAGCTGCGGGCCTGCCTACATTGGTTCTCTGAAGATAAACACCACTTCCAATAACTTCCACTCTCCTTAACCCTGAAACTTGTCATTTCTGCGACCAACCATTATTTTCTTCTCAAGGTATCTCTTAGTTTCAGGTTTCAGACTGCTCACATCAGTCATCTTATTACCTATCCCTCATGTCCAAACAACCTGCTCTGCTAAAACATCTGAACACCCCATTCCTGTGACCCAGTATGAACTTCTCCTACAGATGGTTATTTGCTCAGGTTTTTACTGCACTTCTAAACACATCCACTCTCAAAAAGCCCTTCAACCATTTCTGTAAATTCACTGCTTCTTCTTCTTTATCTACCTCTTAGCTATTAAGACCAGCTTACATTGGTTTTCTGATGATAAATACCACTCCCACTAGACCCTGAAACTTACCGTTTCTGCGACCAAGCTTGATCTTCTTCTCCAGGTATCTCTTAGCTTCATGCTTCAGACTGCTCACATCCGTCTTCTCTTGGAATGCCACAAGGTTGTCAAACACATCTTGACGCATACTGAAACATGAACAAAAGGCATGTGCATGAAATATACAATGTAATTGTAGTGACCCCAACATTTGCTTTGGTAACAACTGCTTTGGATTTCATTTCATCCAAGATCAAGACTGAACGGAAACAAAATGCAGACAGGAAATAATATATATTTAGAAATTAGAAAGAATAAGTAAAAGAGTGAGAAAGACAAAGAAAGGGAGGGGGGGGGGTGTGAGGTGGGAAGAAAGAGATTGAGTGAAAAGGCTGCACAAACAGGAGAAAACTATATATCAAAATAATGCCTCCAGCTACTTTGTAGCAGAGGCATAAAAAAAAGGAGGAACTGCAAAAAGGGCACTAATAAACGAAAAATAAAATAAAACAAAAATAGCATCTAAGGTCTATACCACAAAATAGTAACACTGACCTCATTTCGACATCAAACTCTGAGAGCACTTTATCTGCATCGGTGCTTGCTTCCCTCAGCTCTTTACTAGGAGCGACATGTTGAGGAAAGTCCAGCATATTACGCATCACACCATACTCACAATCATTGTTAGCCAGGGCCTGAACAGAAGAAGAAATAAAAAAAACATTAACTTTAAAGGTGTCCCAAAGTTTACGAATCCAAATTAAAGAATAAAATGTCTCACTAAATTGTTCATCTTGATACAAATTTTCTATTACCGGTACATGAAGCTTTGAAATTTATGAACCCATCTAAACTTTCATAAAATTGTCCAAAATAAAAGAAATTTGCACACATAATATTTCAATCAATCATGAGCATATTTACATGTAATGAAAAATTAATTTTTAAGGTTTGACAAATTTGCAGTTTTGCACATCCAAATTGTTCATAAAGAGTAGGAAAGAAGGTAATATATGTAGGGATATCATGTAATTCAGGGCAGAGCTGGCTTTTTGTTTGTCTGTTGTCATAGCAGGATATTATGAAATTGAAAATGAAACTTTTGGCAGCACTCTGCTACAACAAAGGCTTTTTACAAGAGTATGTATGCTTGTACTTTGCTTCTACAGTTCTCACATGTCATACAAGCTCCATTGATTGTAATGATCAATACAGTTACAGGTATAATGGCTGGCTGACTAGTCAAACAAAAGCCACTGGAGAGGGGGAGAAAGGTACCCATTCCCCGACCATAACGAGAATGCAATGGAGCATAACATGACAAAGCATTTAAACCCAACGGGCTTTCTGGCAAATGTACAGTGTGCGTACATGTACACAGTGCGTAGAGGCCGGGTACTCCTGTGCACCAGGCTGGGTACCTCTACACTGAGGAATGCATAGTATCGGGAGTACTACCATGGAGACAGCTGCCTAGTTTACATTGTTGCTATGGTTACCCATTTCTGTCCTTGGCTCACGGTCAAATGCATCTATTGTCTTGGTGATACAGACTCACAATAGTCTCTCATTCATATAGTAGGGCAGGCTACGAGTGTCCTTATGAACAAAATATTGACAATGAACCACTACTGTATGCACTGCACAAGGAAATGACTCATTTACACAGAAGAATCAAGTCCAAACACCATTAATGGCATTTGCATACCATGCACACAATTGTGTGGACAACCTGAATTGTTAGAAGGATGGATTATAGTTATCTCTGTAAAAATGTGTAACCTATAATTTTTTAATTGCTTGTCAAGTAAAATGGCTTTCTGACAGGTGCTGGCTGCTCCACAATATCTTGTCCACAAGGTTCTAAATGTCAACAAGTAATGAATTTCTTCTTTGTTCTTCAATCTGTAGTGTGATTTAAAAGGCCAATGGAAAACAAATATATATTTTGAAACTGTTACTTGAAAAAGAGGAAGAAAGAAGCTAATTGTTAAAATTACAATTTTTATGGGGGGGGGGGGGGGGGGTAAGCGACATCTACTCAATCCTAACAATGGCTGTCAGCAGTATTGTATCTTAAAAACGAGAAGTGATACACACAAAAAACACAGACCAGTAAATAAAGACCAGTAATGGTCATGCGATTGCATTGTGAAAGAAACGTTGTGGAATCGATCAGAAAAGGTTGATCATCTAGCATCTAGCATCTGCAAGGTTCTGGAATCATCAAAATGATAAGAAATTTGGCCCATTCTTCGTAAAGTTACAAGCACTATACACAGAAAGATGTATATGGGACTACCCTATATCTCTCACAAGACCACGAGAGAAACAAATTTATCAAATATATGAATTAGTAGGCGGTTTCCCAGCAATTTTTTTATCATCATGTCTTAGTCAAAACATATTCTTTCACATGATTGGTAATGAGAGCTTCCATTTCATTTTTGAAATTGGGGCATTTCCAATACTGGTCTTTACCTTTAACGCTTTTTGTTTTCAGGATATACATTCTCTGAGCTTCGGGGAAAGTTTCAATAAAATGAAATAAAACAGGGACTGACACAATTAAAGGTATTACAAAGTTTTGGGAAATTTTGGAAATTGGGTGGATAGTGATTCTTTACAATTTTGATATATTTGGATGCCCCTGTGGATGTATTATAAGCACTAGAAATTTTAGCCTCTAAAACACTTCTGCTTTCGAGAAAAATTGAATATAACAATTTACCGGTGCTCCCGGTAAATTTCGATAAATTTCAAATAGCGCCTACGGCCGTACAGTGGTAGCTGCGACCATGGAAATCTCAGAAGATGTAGTTGTGATACATAATTTCCAAACGGGAATCGCTAATTGATCGATTTTAGTCAAAAATATTGTTTTATAGCTTAATTAATATTTTGACCTTGAGAGGGAGCTATACAACATAAAGAGTTTATTATTTACAATTTCATAACTTTAGACTCAATTTCAACGGCGACAATGATCACTAAATATTGTAGGATCGCATATGCTTCCAATATGTTCATTTGAACCCAATTCATGACCCTATACCAAAACTTTGTATTACCTTTAAGGGTGTCATGTCCGTCTTTTTTTTTTCTCAAATAATTTCTATCCATTTTACCCTCTTTTGAAGAAAAAAAAATCGGATTAAATTATGACTTTTTAGGTGGTCTGTTATCAACAGACCACCTATTGATTTCGTCAGAATTTTCTTTATTATTATTATTATTATTATTATTATTTATTTTTATTTCTTCCCGTTTTTTGTGCCCCGGATAACTCAAGTTTGGTTTAGTTAATTTCAATAAATTTTGGCACAATTATAGTTCATTGTCATGAGACATGACATGAACATTTTCAAGGTCATTAGGTTATCGTGACGTCATCCATGCGCCATTTTGTGAAATCATGTTATCCATCATATCTTCATGATGCGTACTCAAAGTTCATTCATATTCATATCACATATACTTCAGGTCATGGGTCAACAGGTCATGTCATCAAAGGTCACATAAAGGTCATGACGCGCGCGTATGTGCGCGTCAAAATTTAAAATTGCTCAAAATCACTAAACTATTAAACGAGAGTACGAATCAGGTCATTTTAAGCATTTCAAAATTTTCCGTCCGTAAGTGTCCCCGCGCGCGGTGTGCGCGCTCACAGCGCGCGGAAAAAGTCAAATTCAAAATGTTTACATGATTTGGATTCCTCTTAACGTAATTGACAATTTACATTAATTTCAGTCACTCTTCATATTTCATAAGGCCGTAAGCGTGCGTCAAAGTTCAAAATCCGCGCGTACTGCTATGGGCAATATAATGCAAATTTGATCAAAAACATGCCATTTTAAAAATCGAAATAGCTCTTCAGATAGTCCATCGACCCCCAATTTTTATATCATGGTTTGAGAAAGCATGAGTTGGAGATATGATTTCATACCACCCTGACTCGTACAAAGTGAAACAAAATCTTCATATTTGCATCTAAACTAAAGAAAATGTATTTTGTTGATGACGTCATTTTTGTCTTTGTTTAATTGAGATTATCTCACTTATCGGTGATCGATCTTCTCCCAGATTTTGATATGTTGTAGCTGAGCTAATTTTCTACCAGAATTATGTCATTTATTTTTCATTTAGATGACGTCATCATAGTAAAATATTCGATTAAAGGCGACAATGCATAATTTGTCATATTTGCGTGTTATGTCTATGGGAGGTCACTTTTTTCAAAACATGAATCTGCATGACAATGTGTTTTGACCAGTATCTCGGTTGTTATTCAACAGTTTTCTCCCAAATTTTAGTATGTTGTAGCTGAGACTATTTGCTTTTTAAATATTTCCTTATTTTTTCAATCATATGTCAGGATCATGCTTATGCTCATCATCATCATTAACATTATCGTTTTTATCATCATATAACATTATCATTATCATCATCATCACCTTTACTATCAAGATCATCACCATGTTCATCATGATCATCATTGTTTACATGTCTATATAACTTCTCCCATTCTCAAATCTATCATAAGACTTAGACAGACCACCTTATTCGTCTTCGTGACGAATTAAATTTCTAGTATTTTAATTGAATTTGTACAAAAACACAATTCAATTAAAATAAATTTGTGACCACTCTTTTGTGTGCACGATTACTCAAAATTGAACCGTCCAATTTCTTTCAAATTTAACACAGTCATAGGTCATCATCTTAAGACGTGACAGGAACATTTTCAAATTCATCAAAATATCGTGACGTCATCCAGGCGCCATTTTGTGAAGTGCTCTGAGAATCAACTCATGATCATATCTTCATAACCGTAAATCATTTCTCATTCATATTTATAACAATTATGGTCAATATACATCCGGTCAACTTAAGGTCAATAAACGCGCGCGTACGCGTCCGTCCGCGCGTCGGTGCGCGCAAAAATAAAAAATGCTCATAATCACTTTTTGATCAAATTAGAGTACGTTTTAGGCCATTTCAAGCATTTCGAGATTTTTGCGTGGGCACACCTTTGCGCGCGCATAAATTTGCGCGCGCGTTTGTGTTCGTAATGGTCTTACGCAACCTAGAATCGCCTTTTTTGTCTATCATAGTATTGCCCATTTTATTCCGAACAATTTGATACCATGTTTATCTCTTTATGACCATTAATAACGAAATGAGCGTCAGTTTAAGGTAAACGTCTGTGCGTGCGAGCTCTTGTAATACATAGCATATATGGGCAAAAACATGCCTATACGAAATACATTATTAACTGTATAGAAAAAAATATTATGGCTCGATCTGAAAAGTCAACGGCAAAATGCGTGTGAAACTAGTGAGCAATAATTGACCCAGTTGTACATTTCATCGCGCACCAGCTGCTGGTGACAATGACAATGTATATTACGTGTATAACAAAATGCGCACTATGCCCGAACTGCATTGTGACGTAACAATCACACCCTAGGCAAACTGATTGCAGTGTATCGAAAATTCGTCAGCATATTTTTGGAAAATTTATAGTATTTCTGTAAATGTTGAGGAATTTTCTTCCAAATTTTGATATGTTTTAGCTGAGACAATTTTCAACAAATGTCGTTGCCACGATTTTTCATTTTGACAAAAGCATCATGGCGTATTTTTGCGATTAAAGGAGGCATGTCAATTTTTCACATTTTGCGTGTATTCTCTATGGGACGTGACTTTTTCTAAAATCTGGATTCTACATTCCTGTCTTTTGCGAGCAATATATCGACATTATTTCTGCTTGGATTATGTTGATTTTCGAGTATGTTGTAGCTGAGACTATATGTTATCTAAATCACCCCACATTCTTCCAATAGGATTCGAGGATCACGCTCATGATCATCATCATTGTCTTAATGATGATGATTCTTGTCTCTCGCGAGCAATATCTCCGTCGTTTTATTTTCGTTTACGCTGAGCTTTGAGTATGTTGTAGCTGAGACAATGAGCTATCACAAGTGTGCCATTTATTTCTCGATCAGATGCCGGGATCATTCTCATATTTCACTTACAAAGTGGGATTTGAGAATTCCATTTTTCGTTTACGTGTACTCTCTATGGGAAATGTTTTGGTCTACCGGTAACGCACTTGACTTCCGACCTCGAGGTCCCTGATTCGAGTCTGGGCGTCTCCAACAATTTTTTTTTCTTCACTTTTTTTTCTTTTTGACCTTTTACTGTACCATCTCCTTTGAATATTAAAACACGTACAATCGCAAATAATGTAATAAACAACCATATTTACTTTATTATTACCCTATTATCACTTAATCCATTACTTTTTGAGTGTAATCCTTATGGGAGATGACTTTTTCTCAAATCTGGATTCTACATTCTTGTCTTTTGCGAGCAATATCGCCGTTATTTCAGCTTGATTTTTGTTGATTTTTGAGTATGTTGTAGCTGAGACTATATGCTATATAAATATCCCCTCACTTTTTTTGCAATCAGATGTCAAGATCACGCTCATGATCATCATCATCATCATTATCATTATCGTCATCATGACAATCATGATCATGATCAAGTAGTTAATTTCTCAATACTTTGTGTCATATTCATTAGGCCTACTTATTTTGATATTTTTTCCCATTAAATTTGATCACGATCATCAACAATCATTATAATTTCTAAATATTTCGTTCATCAGTTCAGCTCATCAGTTTAGTTCAGTTCATAAGTTTATCCGTTTAGCTCATGAATTCAGTTCATTTCACATCAGTTTAATCTATCAGTTCATCAGTTCATCAGTACTTCATGAAGACAGACCACCTAATTCGTCCCCATGACGAATTAAATTTCTAGTTTAATATTTAGTTTTGTCTTTTAGTTTTTTAAGGGGGGGGGGGGTTCAGCGATCATTTTCTTGATGCATTTTACATGCCTGCTTTGTACAGAGACTTTCACATTATGGGCGATAAATCCTCGGAAAGACACACACATCAAAAGTAGACGGTGAACTGTTTTTTTTTTTACACGGAATACGTTTTTCACATCGCCAGCGCGCGGATCGGGAAGAAGAGAGCCGAAGAAGTTTTATTATTATTTTATTTATTTACTATTTTTTAGAACTCGTTTTGTCTTTCTTTATCGTCATTCTCGGACCAGCGCCCCCACTCAGCTGCAGAGTGCACGGCATATGCAAAATCTTGATTTTTATAATTTGTAATCTCAATTTAACTTTGTTTTGACACAAAAATATTTTTTTTTTCTTCTCCTATCACCCCCCCCCCCTCCCAGGGGGGGGGGGGGGTGCGAGGCGGGGGGCCTCTCTACATATACACTGACCGTTTCATCCATAAAAAGCAGAAACTCATTGGCCCGAATTCACAAAGGAGGTTTGTCGACAAACCTTGGTTTTCGTACGTCATATGACGCGTTTTACACGTTTTTTACAAACCTGGTTTGTAAAGAACAAAAGGAGGTTTGGCGAAACAAAAGGAGGTTTGAGCTCAAACCTTGCTTTGTGAATTCGGGCCAAAGAGTTTTCTTCCTCCAAAATTTACCACAGACCTACATGTACTGCACCATCCCGAAAATAACTTGACGCGTGCGGCGCGGCCGGTGATCGTGAACGAGCACCTCTATTGCACCGCGAGTGGTGGGGTGCAGTGCCACACTACAGCTACCGAACAAGATAGGAACTCATGGGGTAGCTAGCCGCGTGCCCACGCTGCTGCAGTGGTTCTCCAGGACCAGCTGTGCCCAACTTCTCTATCACCACTTGTTCACGACACAAAATACTCACTTGAATAATGTTTTCATAGGTCACATTTTCCTTTGAAACACTTCCCACAGCATCGTAAACAGCTTTCGTTGTTACTTTGAGCTCTTCAGCACGGGTTTTGATGTCACTTGGGCTCAAATCCCAGCGAAGACGGTTGGATGAGAGATGTTTCGCCATTTTACTTGAGTCAGCGTTTACCAATGTGGCTAGAAAATCTAAGCGGCACGTGTAATGTGATTGCGATTGGACAGACACAGCTGATGATGGCGACAACGTCGACGATGAAGGCCACGACGAGGAGGAAAACGACGATAATGGTGATGATCAACAACGACAACAAAATTAAAAAAAAACACAGTGGCGGCGTCAATATATATATATATATATATATATATTTTTTATTTTTTTTGGGGGGGGGGGGGCTGATATCTCAAATGTGTAGTAGTCAAGCAACAGCAACAGTACGACACAATGTAAAAACAATGCTCTCACGTTTTTCTTGCATCTCTCATATCTCGATCTGACACTTAAAACAAAAATTTTTTTTTTACCCCTCTTCTCTAGTTTATTTAGGTTATTTAGAACTTCCCTCCAAACGAAAGGGCTTGAAAATGTCCTGAAGTGGATCCCCCCCCCCCCACTCAGTGTTATTTAGGGTACGCGTATGCTTGTTCCCTCTTTTTGAAAGCACCCTCTAGGCCTATCTGCGGGACTGCCCGAACATTTCCGAACCCCCTTTCGCGGACTTTTCCTGCCTTGGAGACCCCCCGACCCTAAATCCAGAAAAATGCTCAATGTACCCCCCTAAATTCAGAATAATTTCTTAGGAGTCCAAAGAGATTAGAGAAAACAAGAAAAAGCACCCCCTTTTTAAAGAAATCTCCGTGTGAAAAGTCAAATACACCCTTTTTTTTTTTTACAATTCTCGGGCCGGACTTTGTGTTTGTGTCGCACGAAAAGTACCCCTTTACCGGACATTTTGGTAACACGCATGTGGTCCCTCCGTTCTCGGAGTGGGGGGGGGGGGGGGGGGGGAGTTGATAACATCAAATTATTAATTATGTATGTATGTCCTATCCGTGAAATTTTAACGTTAGCAGCTAGTGTCCTATAATATTCAAATTATGCAAGGAAACCCGTTTACTTGCTAGACTTCATGCACTGTCAGTCACTATTGAGTGACTGACTGGCTTTTTTCTTCTTTAGTAATAATGAGCTGTAAAGGGTACATGAGCATTATTTTGTCTACAATGATATACCCACTTCTTAATTGTAGCCTACAATTAAGAAGTTGTAGGCCTATAATGGCCAAAATTAAACTGATTGAATCTTTGCGCAGCATAAAACGTACGACCATTCGGTACAATGGTCTGAAACAGACTATTACTTACTGGCTCTATAGCTCTTAAGTTGATTCGACACGTTATTTTCCCACTTAAAGACATTTTCAAGCCCGCCCCCCTTTTTTTTAAAGGGAACATCTAAATTAGTATTATCTTTCAAATGCCGTTGGAATTTAACCTTTTCATTCTTATTGGCCTGCAAATGGGACATAGTACCTTTCAGTGGGAAAATAACGACCATATAGTTGTCGAATCGACTTTAAAGGTAAAGACCAGTATTGGAAACGCCCCAATTTCAACAAATTAAATGGAAGCTCTCATTACTCACGTCTTAGATAAATAAGACTCATTTGTATCGAGTCATAGTCTGACATGACATGACATGATCCTTCAAGTGTTTCGCTGTACGGACAAACCAGTGACTCATCAATTTGAGTAAGGGCGACTCACTTTTTGTTGTGGGGTGTATGCTCTCAATATTTCCTCAGCAGTTTAATCTTTAAACTCGATAACATCACTTTTATGTTTTTTTTTTTTTAATACAACATTTTTGTTGTAATCTGCATTTTACTTGACATACATATTTGACATTCGTGAGTTTATACTCATTATTTACAACACGCTACACTGATAAATTGATTTATACAGTAAAGTGTTGTAAATACAAAATAATTTGTGACAAAAAAATGAATAAAATGGTGTAACATTCCAACTTAATGAGAATCAGAACGGATAAAATGTACCCAATAAAAAGTATGCATACTTCGATTTACTGTGCGTGCCAAAAACAGAGAAGCAATTAATGTATACACAGCAGGGGCCAGGGCTAAACATTACAGAAAATAAGAGTTGTTATATATATATATATATTTATTCATTCATTTATCAAATAGTTTTTCCCTTCAATACCAAACATGACTTTCATTTATTAAACTTTAGCAGCGATGTGATAATATCCTAAAATGGTAAATGGCCAAGAACTCACATCTGTTCATTATTTTATCCCGATGCTATTTTCATTTACATTTTTGTTTCTGTCCAACCCTAATAATCATTTGATGACTGGATCACACCAATCCTCTAAACATTTATCGCAATCTGAACCTTATTTCTTGTTAGCTCCTGCTTCTTCCTTCAGCCATTGCATGAACATATTTTCATCTTTCTTTAGCACCAAGAACTGTCAAAGGACAACATAAGGCTGCAAGTAGAAAGAAGGGGAGAGAGAGAGAGAGGGGGGGGGGGGGTGGGGGGTGGGGGAGGGGATTGGAGAGAAATTGGAAAAGAGAGAGAAAAAATAATTTCGTATGTCATATCAGCACTCGGTTTAATGGCGTAGGTTTGTTTGAGACTAAACCCTTTACATTGTTTCAAGAATGGAACATATTTCGAATCAAATCAGACTGAGTGATGTTATCGAACAACTGAACAATATAATAATTGCATTTTCCACACAAAAAAGGAGGAAACCTCGGTCTATAGATTCACAGAATGATGATGATGTCTGGCTGGATGGCGATGGCGCTAAATTTAATGGTATAGGTTTGTTTGAGACCAACGGTGTCGATTTGTATCCGTGGTTGGGGGGGGGGGGGGGATAATAGGTGCCAAAATATTTTCGGCAATGGATCAGAGCAACCAAGATGTAGAAGCGTGTGGCAGGTTGCACCCCCTCCCTTACAAATTATTAACTTTTTCAAGTCGCCCTCAAGAAAGATAACATTTCAGAGAATATGGGACCCATGTGGGTCCCACATGGGTTTGCAACTTAATCCTCTCAAGCGCGTAGCAAGGATTTTATTTTAGGGGGGCGGTAGTGAGCACGCGAAGGGCGCTCCCTAGGGGGGTGCATGGCTGCAGAGACAGGGGGTTTCCCCGTCCCACGCGAAGCGCGGAAGCTTTGATGTTTCATTAAATTATTAGAGAAAGAAGACGATTCGTTGTACCGTTCTCGACTCTTAATCCTTGTCTAAATTCAGTTTCTTTTTAAGTTTCATTGAATTATTAGAGAAAGAAGACGATTCGTTGTACCGTTCTCGACTCTTAATCCTTGTCCGAATTCAGTTCCCCCCTCCCCCTTCCCGCGCGAAGCGCGGAAGCTTTGACGTTTCATTAAATTATTAGGGAAAGAAGACGATTCGTTGTACCGTTCTCGACTCTTAATCCTTGTTTGAATGAAGTTCCCATCCTCCGCGCGTAGCGCGGAAGCTCTGACATTTCATTAAATTGATAAAGAAAGAAGACGATTCGTTGTACCATTCTCGACTCTCAATCCTTGTCCGAATTCAGTTCCCCCTCCCCCTTCCCGCGCGAAGCGCAGAAGCTTTGACGTTTCATTAAATTATTAGGGAAAGAAGACGATTCGTTGTACCGTTCTCGACTCTTAATCCTTGTTTGAATGAAGTTCCCATCCTCCGCGCATAGCGCGGAAGCTCTGACATTTCATTAAATTGATAAAGAAAGAAGACGATTCGTTGTACCATTCTCGACTCTCAATCCTTGTCCGAATTCAGTTCCCCCCCTCCCCCTTCCCGCGCGAAGCGCGGAAGCTTTGACGTTTAATTAAATTATTAGAGAAAGAAGACGATTCGTTGTACCGTTCTCGACTCTTAATCCTTGTCTAAATTCAGTTTCTTTTTAAGTTTCATTGAATTATTAGAGAAAGAAGACGATTCGTTGTACCGTTCTCGACTCTTAATCCTTGTTTGAATGAAGTTCCCATCCTCCGCGCGTAGCGCGGAAGCTCTGACATTTCATTAAATTGATAAAGAAAGTAGACGATTCGTTGTACCATTCTCGACTCTCAATCCTTGTCCGAATTCAGTTCCCCCCTCCCCCTTCCCGCGCGAAGCGCGGAAGCTTCGACGTTTAATTAAATTCTTAGGGAAAGAAGACGATTCGTTGTACCGTTCTCGACTCTTAATCCTTGTTTGAATGAAGTTCCCATCCTCCGCGCGTAGCGCGGAAGCTCTGACATTTCATTAAGTTGATAAAGAAAGAAGACGATTCGTTGTACCATTCTCGACTCTTAATCCTTGCCTGAATTCAGTTTCTTTTGCATTTAATTACATTATTAAAGAAAGAAGACGATTCGTTGTACCATTCTCGACTCTTAATCCTTGTCCGAATTCAATTCCCCTCTCCCCCTCCTGCGCGAAGCACGGAAGCTTTGACGTTTCATTAAATTATTATGGAAAGACGATTCGTTTTACCGTTCTCGACTCTTAATCCTTGTCCGAATTCAGTTTCCCCCTCCCCCTTCCCGCGCGAAGCGCGGAGGCTTTGACGTTTCATTTAATTATTAGGGAAAGAAGACGATTCGTTGTACCGTTCTCGACTCTTAATCCTCGTTTGAATGAAGTTCACATTCCCCGCGCGTAGCGCGGAAGCTCTAACATTTCATTTAGTTGATAAAGAAAGAAGACGATTCGTTGTACCATTCTCGACTCTCAATCCTTGTCTGAATACAGTTTCTTTTGCATTTAATTACATTATAAAAGAAAGAAGACGATTCGTTGTACCATTCTCGACTCTTAATCCTTGTCCGAATTCAGTTCCCCCCTCCCCCTTCCCGCGCGAAGCGCGGAAGCTTCGACGTTTAATTAAATTCTTAGGGAAAGAAGACGATTCGTTGTACCGTTCTCGACTCTTAATCCTTGTTTGAATGAAGTTCCCATCCTCCGCGCGTAGCGCGGAAGCTCTGACATTTCATTAAGTTGATAAAGAAAGAAGACGATTCGTTGTACCATTCTCGACTCTTAGTCCTTGCCTGAATTCAGTTTCTTTTGCATTTAATTACATTATTAAAGAAAGAAGACGATTCGTTGTACCATTCTCGACTCTTAATCCTTGTCCGAATTCAATTCCCCTCTCCCCCTCCTGCGCGAAGCACGGAAGCTTTGACGTTTCATTAAATTATTATGGAAAGACGATTCGTTTTACCGTTCTCGACTCTTAATCCTTGTCCGAATTCAGTTTCCCCCTCCCCCTTCCCGCGCGAAGCGCGGAGGCTTTGACGTTTCATTTAATTATTAGGGAAAGAAGACGATTCGTTGTACCGTTCTCGACTCTTAATCCTCGTTTGAATGAAGTTCCCATTCCCCGCGCGTAGCGCGGAAGCTCTAACATTTCATTTAGTTGATAAAGAAAGA
This sequence comes from Strongylocentrotus droebachiensis, assembly GCA_035222895.1. Classification (NCBI taxonomy): domain Eukaryota; kingdom Metazoa; phylum Echinodermata; class Echinoidea; order Camarodonta; family Strongylocentrotidae; genus Strongylocentrotus; species Strongylocentrotus droebachiensis. The sequence goes on along the minus strand of JAVYIG010001987.1, from coordinate 122,622 downwards.
AGACGATTCGTTGTACCATTCTCGACTCTCAATCCTTGTCTGAATTCAGTTTCTTTTGCATTTAATTACATTATTAAAGAAAGAAGACGATTCTTTGTACCATTCTCGACTCTTAATCCTTGTCCGAATTCAGTTCCCCTCTCCCCCTTCCCGCGCGAATTGCGGAAGCTTTGACGTTTCATTAAATTATTAGGGAAAGAAGACGATTCGCTTTACCGTTCTCGACTCTTAATCCTTGTCTAAATTCAGTTTCTTTTGACGCTTTATTAAATTACTAAAGAAAGAAGATGATTCATTGTACCATTCTCGACTCTTAATCCTTGTCTGAATTCAGTTATCCCCCCCTCCCGCGCGAAGCGCGGAAGCTTTGACGTTTCATTAAATTATTAGGGAAAGAAGACGATTCGTTGTACCGTTCTCGACTCTTAATCCTTGTTTGAACAAAGTTCCCATCCTCCGCGCGTAGCGCGGAAGCTCTGACATTTCATTTAGTTGATAAAGAAAGAAGACGATTCGTTGTACCATTCTCGACTCTTAATCCTTGTCTGAATTCAGTTTCTTTTGCATATAATTACATTATTAAAGAAAGAAGGCGATTCGTTGTACCATTCTCGACTCTTAATCCTTGTCTAAATTCAGTTTCTTTTTAAGTTTCATTGACTTATTAGAGAAAGAAGACGATTCGTTGTACCGTTCTCGACTCTTAATCCTTGTCCGAATTCAGTTCCCCCCCTCCCCCTTCACGCGCGAAGCGCGGAAGCTTTGACGTTTCATTAAATTATTAGGGAAAGAAGACGATTCGTTGTACTGTTCTCGACTCTTAATCCTTGTTTGAATGAAGTTCCCATCCTCCGCGTGTAGCGCGGAAGCTCTGACATTTCATTAAGTTGATAAAGAAAGAAGACGATTCGTTGTACCATTCTCGACTCTTAATCCTTGTCTGAATTCAGTTTCGTTTGCATTTAATTACATTATTAAAGAAAGAAGACGATTCGTTGTACCATTCTCGACTCTTAATCCTTGTCCGAATTCAATTCCCCTCTCCCCCTCCTGCGCGAAGCACGGAAGCTTTGACGTTTCATTAAATTATTATGGAAAGACGATTCGTTTTACCGTTCTCGACTCTTAATCCTTGTCCGAATTCAGTTTCCCCCTCCCCCTTCCCGCGCGAAGCGCGGAGGCTTTGACGTTTCATTTAATTATTAGGGAAAGAAGACGATTCGTTGTACCGTTCTCGACTCTTAATCCTCGTTTGAATGAAGTTCCCATTCCCCGCGCGTAGCGCGGAAGCTCTAACATTTCATTTAGTTGATAAAGAAAGAAGACGATTCGTTGTACCTTTCTCGACTCTCAATCCTTGTCTGAATTCAGTTTCTTTTGCATTTAATTACATTATTAAAGAAAGAAGACGATTCGTTGTACCATTCTCGACTCTTAATCCCTGTCTGAATTCAGTTCCCCTCTCCCCCTTCCCGCGCGAAGCGCGGAAGCTTTGACGTTTCATTTAATTTTTAGGGAAAGAAGACGATTCGTTGTACGGTTCTCGACTCTTAATCCTTGTTTGAATGAAGTTCCCATCCTCCGCGCATAGCGCGGAAGCTCTGACATTTCATTAAATTGATAAAGAAAGAAGACGATTCGTTGTACCATTCTCGACTCTCAATCCTTGTCCGAATTCAGTTCCCCCCCTCCCCCTTCCCGCGCGAAGCGCGGAAGCTTTGACGTTTAATTAAATTATTAGAGAAAGAAGACGATTCGTTGTACCGTTCTCGACTCTTAATCCTTGTCTAAATTCAGTTTCTTTTTAAGTTTCATTGAATTATTAGAGAAAGAAGACGATTCGTTGTACCGTTCTCGACTCTTAATCCTTGTTTGAATGAAGTTCCCATCCTCCGCGCGTAGCGCGGAAGCTCTGACATTTCATTAAATTGATAAAGAAAGAAGACGATTCGTTGTACCATTCTCGACTCTCAATCCTTGTCCGAATTCAGTTCCCCCCTCCCCCTTCCCGCGCGAAGCGCGAAAGCTTCGACGTTTAATTAAATTCTTAGGGAAAGAAGACGATTCGTTGTACCGTTCTCGACTCTTAATCCTTGTTTGAATGAAGTTCCCATCCTCCGCGCGTAGCGCGGAAGCTTTGACATTTCATTAAGTTGATAAAGAAAGAAGACGATTCGTTGTACCATTCTCGACTCTTAATCCTTGCCTGAATTCAGTTTCTTTTGCATTTAATTACATTATTAAAGAAAGAAGACGATTCGTTGTACCATTCTCGACTCTTAATCCTTGTCCGAATTCAATTCCCCTCTCCCCCTCCTGCGCGAAGCACGGAAGCTTTGACGTTTCATTAAATTATTATGGAAAGACGATTCGTTTTACCGTTCTCGACTCTTAATCCTTGTCCGAATTCAGTTTCCCCCTCCCCCTTCCCGCGCGAAGCGCGGAGGCTTTGACGTTTCATTTAGTTATTAGGGAAAGAAGACGATTCGTTGTACCGTTCTCGACTCTTAATCCTCGTTTGAATGAAGTTCCCATTCTCCGCGCGTAGCGCGGAAGCTCTAACATTTCATTTAGTTGATAAAGAAAGAAGACGATTCGTTGTACCATTCTCGACTCTCAATCCTTGTCTGAATTCAGTTTCTTTTGCATTTAATTACATTATTAAAGAAAGAAGACGATTCGTTGTACCATTCTCGACTCTTAATCCTTGTCCGAATTCAGTTCCCCTCTCCCCCTTCCCGCGCGAATTGCGGAAGCTTTGACGTTTCATTAAATTATTAGGGAAAGAAGACGATTCGTTTTACCGTTCTCGACTCTTAATCCTTGTCTAAATTCAGTTTCTTTTGACGCTTTATTAAATTACTAAAGAAAGAAGATGATTCATTGTACCATTCTCGACTCTTAATCCTTGTCTGAATTCAGTTATCCCCCCCTCCCGCGCGAAGCGCGGAAGCTTTGACGTTTCATTAAATTATTAGGGAAAGAAGACGATTCGTTGTACCGTTCTCGACTCTTAATCCTTGTTTGAACGAAGTTCCCATCCTCCGCGCGTAGCGCGGAAGCTCTCACATTTCATTTAGTTGATAAAGAAAGAAGACGATTCATTGTACCATTCTCGACTCTTAATCCCTGTCTGAATTCAGTTCCCCTCTCCCCCTTCCCGCGCGAAGCGCGGAAGCTTTGACGTTTCATTTAATTTTTAGGGAAAGAAGACGATTCGTTGTACCGTTCTCGACTCTTAATCCTTGTTTGAATGAAGTTCCCATCCTCCGCGCATAGCGCGGAAGCTCTGACATTTCATTAAATTGATAAAGAAAGAAGACGATTCGTTGTACCATTCTCGACTCTCAATCCTTGTCTGAATTCAGTTTCTTTTGCATTTAATTACATTATTAAAGAAAGAAGACGATTCGTTGTACCATTCTCGACTCTTAATCCTTGTCCGAATTCAATTCCCCTCTCCCCCTCCTGCGCGAAGCACGGAAGCTTTGACGTTTCATTAAATTATTATGGAAAGACGATTCGTTTTACCGTTCTCGACTCTTAATCCTTGTCCGAATTCAGTTTCCCCCTCCCCCTTCCCGCGCGAAGCGCGGAGGCTTTGACGTTTCATTTAGTTATTAGGGAAAGAAGACGATTCGTTGTACCGTTCTCGACTCTTAATCCTCGTTTGAATGAAGTTCCCATTCTCCGCGCGTAGCGCGGAAGCTCTAACATTTCATTTAGTTGATAAAGAAAGAAGACGATTCGTTGTACCATTCTCGACTCTCAATCCTTGTCTGAATTCAGTTTCTTTTGCATTTAATTACATTATTAAAGAAAGAAGACGATTCGTTGTACCATTCTCGACTCTTAATCCTTGTCCGAATTCAGTTCCCCTCTCCCCCTTCCCGCGCGAATTGCGGAAGCTTTGACGTTTCATTAAATTATTAGGGAAAGAAGACGATTCGTTTTACCGTTCTCGACTCTTAATCCTTGTCTAAATTCAGTTTCTTTTGACGCTTTATTAAATTACTAAAGAAAGAAGATGATTCATTGTACCATTCTCGACTCTTAATCCTTGTCTGAATTCAGTTATCCCCCCCTCCCGCGCGAAGCGCGGAAGCTTTGACGTTTCATTAAATTATTAGGGAAAGAAGACGATTCGTTGTACCGTTCTCGACTCTTAATCCTTGTTTGAACGAAGTTCCCATCCTCCGCGCGTAGCGCGGAAGCTCTCACATTTCATTTAGTTGATAAAGAAAGAAGACGATTCATTGTACCATTCTCGACTCTTAATCCCTGTCTGAATTCAGTTCCCCTCTCCCCCTTCCCGCGCGAAGCGCGGAAGCTTTGACGTTTCATTTAATTTTTAGGGAAAGAAGACGATTCGTTGTACCGTTCTCGACTCTTAATCCTTGTTTGAATGAAGTTCCCATCCTCCGCGCATAGCGCGGAAGCTCTGACATTTCATTAAATTGATAAAGAAAGAAGACGATTCGTTGTACCATTCTCGACTCTCAATCCTTGTCCGAATTCAGTTCCCCCCCTCCCCCTTCCCGCGCGAAGCGCGGAAGCTTTGACGTTTAATTAAATTATTAGAGAAAGAAGACGATTCGTTGTACCGTTCTCGACTCTTAATCCTTGTCTAAATTCAGTTTCTTTTTAAGTTTCATTGAATTATTAGAGAAAGAAGACGATTCGTTGTACCGTTCTCGACTCTTAATCCTTGTTTGAATGAAGTTCCCATCCTCCGCGCGTAGCGCGGAAGCTCTGACATTTCATTAAATTGATAAAGAAAGAAGACGATTCGTTGTACCATTCTCGACTCTCAATCCTTGTCCGAATTCAGTTCCCCCCTCCCCCTTCCCGCGCGAAGCGCGGAAGCTTCGACGTTTAATTAAATTCTTAGGGAAAGAAGACGATTCGTTGTACCGTTCTCGACTCTTAATCCTTGTTTGAATGAAGTTCCCATCCTCCGCGCGTAGCGCGGAAGCTTTGACATTTCATTAAGTTGATAAAGAAAGAAGACGATTCGTTGTACCATTCTCGACTCTTAATCCTTGCCTGAATTCAGTTTCTTTTGCATTTAATTACATTATTAAAGAAAGAAGACGATTCGTTGTACCATTCTCGACTCTTAATCCTTGTCCGAATTCAATTCCCCTCTCCCCCTCCTGCGCGAAGCACGGAAGCTTTGACGTTTCATTAAATTATTATGGAAAGACGATTCGTTTTACCGTTCTCGACTCTTAATCCTTGTCCGAATTCAGTTTCCCCCTCCCCCTTCCCGCGCGAAGCGCGGAGGCTTTGACGTTTCATTTAGTTATTAGGGAAAGAAGACGATTCGTTGTACCGTTCTCGACTCTTAATCCTCGTTTGAATGAAGTTCCCATTCTCCGCGCGTAGCGCGGAAGCTCTAACATTTCATTTAGTTGATAAAGAAAGAAGACGATTCGTTGTACCATTCTCGACTCTCAATCCTTGTCTGAATTCAGTTTCTTTTGCATTTAATTACATTATTAAAGAAAGAAGACGATTCGTTGTACCATTCTCGACTCTTAATCCTTGTCCGAATTCAGTTCCCCTCTCCCCCTTCCCGCGCGAATTGCGGAAGCTTTGACGTTTCATTAAATTATTAGGGAAAGAAGACGATTCGTTTTACCGTTCTCGACTCTTAATCCTTGTCTAAATTCAGTTTCTTTTGACGCTTTATTAAATTACTAAAGAAAGAAGATGATTCATTGTACCATTCTCGACTCTTAATCCTTGTCTGAATTCAGTTATCCCCCCCTCCCGCGCGAAGCGCGGAAGCTTTGACGTTTCATTAAATTATTAGGGAAAGAAGACGATTCGTTGTACCGTTCTCGACTCTTAATCCTTGTTTGAACGAAGTTCCCATCCTCCGCGCGTAGCGCGGAAGCTCTCACATTTCATTTAGTTGATAAAGAAAGAAGACGATTCGTTGTACCATTCTCGACTCTTAATCCTTGTCCGAATTCAGTTCCCCTCTCCCCCTTCCCGCGCGAATTGCGGAAGCTTTGACGTTTCATTAAATTATTAGGGAAAGAAGACGATTCGTTTTACCGTTCTCGACTCTTAATCCTTGTCTGAATTCAGTTATCCCCCCCTCCCGCGCGAAGCGCGGAAGCTTTGACGTTTCATTAAATTATTAGGGAAAGAAGACGATTCGTTGTACCGTTCTCGACTCTTAATCCTTGTTTGAATGAAGTTCCCATCCTCCGCGCGTAGCGCGGAAGCTCTGACATTTCATTAAGTTGATAAAGAAAGAAGACGATTCGTTGTACCATTCTCGACTCTTAATCCTTGTCTGAATTCAGTTTCTTTTGCATATAATTACATTATTAAAGAAAGAAGGCGATTCGTTGTACCATTCTCGACTCTTAATCCTTGTCTAAATTCAGTTTCTTTTTAAGTTTCATTGACTTATTAGAGAAAGAAGACGATTCGTTGTACCGTTCTCGACTCTTAATCCTTGTCCGAATTCAGTTCCCCCCTCCCCCTTCACGCGCGAAGCGCGGAAGCTTTGACGTTTCATTAAATTATTAGGGAAAGAAGACGATTCGTTGTACTGTTCTCGACTCTTAATCCTTGTTTGAATGAAGTTCCCATCCTCCGCGTGTAGCGCGGAAGCTCTGACATTTCATTAAGTTGATAAAGAAAGAAGACGATTCGTTGTACCATTCTCGACTCTTAATCCTTGTCTGAATTCAGTTTCGTTTGCATTTAATTACATTATTAAAGAAAGAAGACGATTCGTTGTACCATTCTCGACTCTTAATCCTTGTCCGAATTCAATTCCCCTCTCCCCCTCCTGCGCGAAGCACGGAAGCTTTGACGTTTCATTAAATTATTATGGAAAGACGATTCGTTTTACCGTTCTCGACTCTTAATCCTTGTCCGAATTCAGTTTCCCCCTCCCCCTTCCCGCGCGAAGCGCGGAGGCTTTGACGTTTCATTTAATTATTAGGGAAAGAAGACGATTCGTTGTACCGTTCTCGACTCTTAATCCTCGTTTGAATGAAGTTCCCATTCCCCGCGCGTAGCGCGGAAGCTCTAACATTTCATTTAGTTGATAAAGAAAGAAGACGATTCGTTGTACCATTCTCGACTCTCAATCCTTGTCTGAATTCAGTTTCTTTTGCATTTAATTACATTATTAAAGAAAGAAGACGATTCGTTGTACCATTCTCGACTCTTAATCCCTGTCTGAATTCAGTTCCCCTCTCCCCCTTCCCGCGCGAAGCGCGGAAGCTTTGACGTTTCATTTAATTTTTAGGGAAAGAAGACGATTCGTTGTACGGTTCTCGACTCTTAATCCTTGTTTGAATGAAGTTCCCATCCTCCGCGCATAGCGCGGAAGCTCTGACATTTCATTAAATTGATAAAGAAAGAAGACGATTCGTTGTACCATTCTCGACTCTCAATCCTTGTCCGAATTCAGTTCCCCCCCTCCCCCTTCCCGCGCGAAGCGCGGAAGCTTTGACGTTTAATTAAATTATTAGAGAAAGAAGACGATTCGTTGTACCGTTCTCGACTCTTAATCCTTGTCTAAATTCAGTTTCTTTTTAAGTTTCATTGAATTATTAGAGAAAGAAGACGATTCGTTGTACCGTTCTCGACTCTTAATCCTTGTCTGAATTCAGTTATCCCCCCCTCCCGCGCGAAGCGCGGAAGCTTTGACGTTTCATTAAATTATTAGGGAAAGAAGACGATTCGTTGTACCGTTCTCGACTCTTAATCCTTGTTTGAACGAAGTTCCCATCCTCCGCGCGTAGCGCGGAAGCTCTCACATTTCATTTAGTTGATAAAGAAAGAAGACGATTCATTGTACCATTCTCGACTCTTAATCCCTGTCTGAATTCAGTTCCCCTCTCCCCCTTCCCGCGCGAAGCGCGGAAGCTTTGACGTTTCATTTAATTTTTAGGGAAAGAAGACGATTCGTTGTACCGTTCTCGACTCTTAATCCTTGTTTGAATGAAGTTCCCATCCTCCGCGCATAGCGCGGAAGCTCTGACATTTCATTAAATTGATAAAGAAAGAAGACGATTCGTTGTACCATTCTCGACTCTCAATCCTTGTCTGAATTCAGTTTCTTTTGCATTTAATTACATTATTAAAGAAAGAAGACGATTCGTTGTACCATTCTCGACTCTTAATCCTTGTCCGAATTCAATTCCCCTCTCCCCCTCCTGCGCGAAGCACGGAAGCTTTGACGTTTCATTAAATTATTATGGAAAGACGATTCGTTTTACCGTTCTCGACTCTTAATCCTTGTCCGAATTCAGTTTCCCCCTCCCCCTTCCCGCGCGAAGCGCGGAGGCTTTGACGTTTCATTTAGTTATTAGGGAAAGAAGACGATTCGTTGTACCGTTCTCGACTCTTAATCCTCGTTTGAATGAAGTTCCCATTCTCCGCGCGTAGCGCGGAAGCTCTAACATTTCATTTAGTTGATAAAGAAAGAAGACGATTCGTTGTACCATTCTCGACTCTCAATCCTTGTCTGAATTCAGTTTCTTTTGCATTTAATTACATTATTAAAGAAAGAAGACGATTCGTTGTACCATTCTCGACTCTTAATCCTTGTCCGAATTCAGTTCCCCTCTCCCCCTTCCCGCGCGAATTGCGGAAGCTTTGACGTTTCATTAAATTATTAGGGAAAGAAGACGATTCGTTTTACCGTTCTCGACTCTTAATCCTTGTCTAAATTCAGTTTCTTTTGACGCTTTATTAAATTACTAAAGAAAGAAGATGATTCATTGTACCATTCTCGACTCTTAATCCTTGTCTGAATTCAGTTATCCCCCCCTCCCGCGCGAAGCGCGGAAGCTTTGACGTTTCATTAAATTATTAGGGAAAGAAGACGATTCGTTGTACCGTTCTCGACTCTTAATCCTTGTTTGAACGAAGTTCCCATCCTCCGCGCGTAGCGCGGAAGCTCTCACATTTCATTTAGTTGATAAAGAAAGAAGACGATTCATTGTACCATTCTCGACTCTTAATCCCTGTCTGAATTCAGTTCCCCTCTCCCCCTTCCCGCGCGAAGCGCGGAAGCTTTGACGTTTCATTTAATTTTTAGGGAAAGAAGACGATTCGTTGTACCGTTCTCGACTCTTAATCCTTGTTTGAATGAAGTTCCCATCCTCCGCGCATAGCGCGGAAGCTCTGACATTTCATTAAATTGATAAAGAAAGAAGACGATTCGTTGTACCATTCTCGACTCTCAATCCTTGTCCGAATTCAGTTCCCCCCCTCCCCCTTCCCGCGCGAAGCGCGGAAGCTTTGACGTTTAATTAAATTATTAGAGAAAGAAGACGATTCGTTGTACCGTTCTCGACTCTTAATCCTTGTCTAAATTCAGTTTCTTTTTAAGTTTCATTGAATTATTAGAGAAAGAAGACGATTCGTTGTACCGTTCTCGACTCTTAATCCTTGTTTGAATGAAGTTCCCATCCTCCGCGCGTAGCGCGGAAGCTCTGACATTTCATTAAATTGATAAAGAAAGAAGACGATTCGTTGTACCATTCTCGACTCTCAATCCTTGTCCGAATTCAGTTCCCCCCTCCCCCTTCCCGCGCGAAGCGCGGAAGCTTCGACGTTTAATTAAATTCTTAGGGAAAGAAGACGATTCGTTGTACCGTTCTCGACTCTTAATCCTTGTTTGAATGAAGTTCCCATCCTCCGCGCGTAGCGCGGAAGCTTTGACATTTCATTAAGTTGATAAAGAAAGAAGACGATTCGTTGTACCATTCTCGACTCTTAATCCTTGCCTGAATTCAGTTTCTTTTGCATTTAATTACATTATTAAAGAAAGAAGACGATTCGTTGTACCATTCTCGACTCTTAATCCTTGTCCGAATTCAATTCCCCTCTCCCCCTCCTGCGCGAAGCACGGAAGCTTTGACGTTTCATTAAATTATTATGGAAAGACGATTCGTTTTACCGTTCTCGACTCTTAATCCTTGTCCGAATTCAGTTTCCCCCTCCCCCTTCCCGCGCGAAGCGCGGAGGCTTTGACGTTTCATTTAGTTATTAGGGAAAGAAGACGATTCGTTGTACCGTTCTCGACTCTTAATCCTCGTTTGAATGAAGTTCCCATTCTCCGCGCGTAGCGCGGAAGCTCTAACATTTCATTTAGTTGATAAAGAAAGAAGACGATTCGTTGTACCATTCTCGACTCTCAATCCTTGTCTGAATTCAGTTTCTTTTGCATTTAATTACATTATTAAAGAAAGAAGACGATTCGTTGTACCATTCTCGACTCTTAATCCTTGTCCGAATTCAGTTCCCCTCTCCCCCTTCCCGCGCGAATTGCGGAAGCTTTGACGTTTCATTAAATTATTAGGGAAAGAAGACGATTCGTTTTACCGTTCTCGACTCTTAATCCTTGTCTAAATTCAGTTTCTTTTGACGCTTTATTAAATTACTAAAGAAAGAAGATGATTCATTGTACCATTCTCGACTCTTAATCCTTGTCTGAATTCAGTTATCCCCCCCTCCCGCGCGAAGCGCGGAAGCTTTGACGTTTCATTAAATTATTAGGGAAAGAAGACGATTCGTTGTACCGTTCTCGACTCTTAATCCTTGTTTGAACGAAGTTCCCATCCTCCGCGCGTAGCGCGGAAGCTCTCACATTTCATTTAGTTGATAAAGAAAGAAGACGATTCGTTGTACCATTCTCGACTCTTAATCCTTGTCCGAATTCAGTTCCCCTCTCCCCCTTCCCGCGCAAATTGCGGAAGCTTTGACGTTTCATTAAATTATTAGGGAAAGAAGACGATTCGTTTTACCGTTCTCGACTCTTAATCCTTGTCTGAATTCAGTTATCCCCCCCTCCCGCGCGAAGCGCGGAAGCTTTGACGTTTCATTAAATTATTAGGGAAAGAAGACGATTCGTTGTACCGTTCTCGACTCTTAATCCTTGTTTGAATGAAGTTCCCATCCTCCGCGCGTAGCGCGGAAGCTCTGACATTTCATTAAGTTGATAAAGAAAGAAGACGATTCGTTGTACCATTCTCGACTCTTAATCCTTGTCTGAATTCAGTTTCTTTTGCATATAATTACATTATTAAAGAAAGAAGGCGATTCGTTGTACCATTCTCGACTCTTAATCCTTGTCTAAATTCAGTTTCTTTTTAAGTTTCATTGACTTATTAGAGAAAGAAGACGATTCGTTGTACCGTTCTCGACTCTTAATCCTTGTCCGAATTCAGTTCCCCCCTCCCCCTTCACGCGCGAAGCGCGGAAGCTTTGACGTTTCATTAAATTATTAGGGAAAGAAGACGATTCGTTGTACTGTTCTCGACTCTTAATCCTTGTTTGAATGAAGTTCCCATCCTCCGCGTGTAGCGCGGAAGCTCTGACATTTCATTAAGTTGATAAAGAAAGAAGACGATTCGTTGTACCATTCTCGACTCTTAATCCTTGTCTGAATTCAGTTTCGTTTGCATTTAATTACATTATTAAAGAAAGAAGACGATTCGTTGTACCATTCTCGACTCTTAATCCTTGTCCGAATTCAATTCCCCTCTCCCCCTCCTGCGCGAAGCACGGAAGCTTTGACGTTTCATTAAATTATTATGGAAAGACGATTCGTTTTACCGTTCTCGACTCTTAATCCTTGACCGAATTCAGTTTCCCCCTCCCCCTTCCCGCGCGAAGCGCGGAGGCTTTGACGTTTCATTTAATTATTAGGGAAAGAAGACGATTCGTTGTACCGTTCTCGACTCTTAATCCTCGTTTGAATGAAGTTCCCATTCCCCGCGCGTAGCGCGGAAGCTCTAACATTTCATTTAGTTGATAAAGAAAGAAGACGATTCGTTGTACCATTCTCGACTCTCAATCCTTGTCTGAATTCAGTTTCTTTTGCATTTAATTACATTATTAAAGAAAGAAGACGATTCGTTGTACCATTCTCGACTCTTAATCCCTGTCTGAATTCAGTTCCCCTCTCCCCCTTCCCCCGCGAAGCGCGGAAGCTTTGACGTTTCATTTAATTTTTAGGGAAAGAAGACGATTCGTTGTACGGTTCTCGACTCTTAATCCTTGTTTGAATGAAGTTCCCATCCTCCGCGCATAGCGCGGAAGCTCTGACATTTCATTAAATTGATAAAGAAAGAAGACGATTCGTTGTACCATTCTCGACTCTCAATCCTTGTCCGAATTCAGTTCCCCCCCTCCCCCTTCCCGCGCGAAGCGCGGAAGCTTTGACGTTTAATTAAATTATTAGAGAAAGAAGACGATTCGTTGTACCGTTCTCGACTCTTAATCCTTGTCTAAATTCAGTTTCTTTTTAAGTTTCATTGAATTATTAGAGAAAGAAGACGATTCGTTGTACCGTTCTCGACTCTTAATCCTTGTTTGAATGAAGTTCCCATCCTCCGCGCGTAGCGCGGAAGCTCTGACATTTCATTAAATTGATAAAGAAAGAAGACGATTCGTTGTACCATTCTCGACTCTCAATCCTTGTCCGAATTCAGTTCCCCCCTCCCCCTTCCCGCGCGAAGCGCGGAAGCTTCGACGTTTAATTAAATTCTTAGGGAAAGAAGACGATTCGTTGTACCGTTCTCGACTCTTAATCCTTGTTTGAATGAAGTTCCCATCCTCCGCGCGTAGCGCGGAAGCTTTGACATTTCATTAAGTTGATAAAGAAAGAAGACGATTCGTTGTACCATTCTCGACTCTTAATCCTTGCCTGAATTCAGTTTCTTTTGCATTTAATTACATTATTAAAGAAAGAAGACGATTCGTTGTACCATTCTCGACTCTTAATCCTTGTCCGAATTCAATTCCCCTCTCCCCCTCCTGCGCGAAGCACGGAAGCTTTGACGTTTCATTAAATTATTATGGAAAGACGATTCGTTTTACCGTTCTCGACTCTTAATCCTTGTCCGAATTCAGTTTCCCCCTCCCCCTTCCCGCGCGAAGCGCGGAGGCTTTGACGTTTCATTTAGTTATTAGGGAAAGAAGACGATTCGTTGTACCGTTCTCGACTCTTAATCCTCGTTTGAATGAAGTTCCCATTCTCCGCGCGTAGCGCGGAAGCTCTAACATTTCATTTAGTTGATAAAGAAAGAAGACGATTCGTTGTACCATTCTCGACTCTCAATCCTTGTCTGAATTCAGTTTCTTTTGCATTTAATTACATTATTAAAGAAAGAAGACGATTCGTTGTACCATTCTCGACTCTTAATCCTTGTCCGAATTCAGTTCCCCTCTCCCCCTTCCCGCGCGAATTGCGGAAGCTTTGACGTTTCATTAAATTATTAGGGAAAGAAGACGATTCGTTTTACCGTTCTCGACTCTTAATCCTTGTCTAAATTCAGTTTCTTTTGACGCTTTATTAAATTACTAAAGAAAGAAGATGATTCATTGTACCATTCTCGACTCTTAATCCTTGTCTGAATTCAGTTATCCCCCCTCCCGCGCGAAGCGCGGAAGCTTTGACGTTTCATTAAATTATTAGGGAAAGAAGACGATTCGTTGTACCGTTCTCGACTCTTAATCCTTGTTTGAACGAAGTTCCCATCCTCCGCGCGTAGCGCGGAAGCTCTCACATTTCATTTAGTTGATAAAGAAAGAAGACGATTCATTGTACCATTCTCGACTCTTAATCCCTGTCTGAATTCAGTTCCCCTCTCCCCCTTCCCGCGCGAAGCGCGGAAGCTTTGACGTTTCATTTAATTTTTAGGGAAAGAAGACGATTCGTTGTACCGTTCTCGACTCTTAATCCTTGTTTGAATGAAGTTCCCATCCTCCGCGCATAGCGCGGAAGCTCTGACATTTCATTAAATTGATAAAGAAAGAAGACGATTCGTTGTACCATTCTCGACTCTCAATCCTTGTCCGAATTCAGTTCCCCCCCTCCCCCTTCCCGCGCGAAGCGCGGAAGCTTTGACGTTTAATTAAATTATTAGAGAAAGAAGACGATTCGTTGTACCGTTCTCGACTCTTAATCCTTGTCTAAATTCAGTTTCTTTTTAAGTTTCATTGAATTATTAGAGAAAGAAGACGATTCGTTGTACCGTTCTCGACTCTTAATCCTTGTTTGAATGAAGTTCCCATCCTCCGCGCGTAGCGCGGAAGCTCTGACATTTCATTAAATTGATAAAGAAAGAAGACGATTCGTTGTACCATTCTCGACTCTCAATCCTTGTCCGAATTCAGTTCCCCCCTCCCCCTTCCCGCGCGAAGCGCGGAAGCTTCGACGTTTAATTAAATTCTTAGGGAAAGAAGACGATTCGTTGTACCGTTCTCGACTCTTAATCCTTGTTTGAATGAAGTTCCCATCCTCCGCGCGTAGCGCGGAAGCTTTGACATTTCATTAAGTTGATAAAGAAAGAAGACGATTCGTTGTACCATTCTCGACTCTTAATCCTTGCCTGAATTCAGTTTCTTTTGCATTTAATTACATTATTAAAGAAAGAAGACGATTCGTTGTACCATTCTCGACTCTTAATCCTTGTCCGAATTCAATTCCCCTCTCCCCCTCCTGCGCGAAGCACGGAAGCTTTGACGTTTCATTAAATTATTATGGAAAGACGATTCGTTTTACCGTTCTCGACTCTTAATCCTTGTCCGAATTCAGTTTCCCCCTCCCCCTTCCCGCGCGAAGCGCGGAGGCTTTGACGTTTCATTTAGTTATTAGGGAAAGAAGACGATTCGTTGTACCGTTCTCGACTCTTAATCCTCGTTTGAATGAAGTTCCCATTCTCCGCGCGTAGCGCGGAAGCTCTAACATTTCATTTAGTTGATAAAGAAAGAAGACGATTCGTTGTACCATTCTCGACTCTCAATCCTTGTCTGAATTCAGTTTCTTTTGCATTTAATTACATTATTAAAGAAAGAAGACGATTCGTTGTACCATTCTCGACTCTTAATCCTTGTCCGAATTCAGTTCCCCTCTCCCCCTTCCCGCGCGAATTGCGGAAGCTTTGACGTTTCATTAAATTATTAGGGAAAGAAGACGATTCGTTTTACCGTTCTCGACTCTTAATCCTTGTCTAAATTCAGTTTCTTTTGACGCTTTATTAAATTACTAAAGAAAGAAGATGATTCATTGTACCATTCTCGACTCTTAATCCTTGTCTGAATTCAGTTATCCCCCCCTCCCGCGCGAAGCGCGGAAGCTTTGACGTTTCATTAAATTATTAGGGAAAGAAGACGATTCGTTGTACCGTTCTCGACTCTTAATCCTTGTTTGAACGAAGTTCCCATCCTCCGCGCGTAGCGCGGAAGCTCTCACATTTCATTTAGTTGATAAAGAAAGAAGACGATTCATTGTACCATTCTCGACTCTTAATCCCTGTCTGAATTCAGTTCCCCTCTCCCCCTTCCCGCGCGAAGCGCGGAAGCTTTGACGTTTCATTTAATTTTTAGGGAAAGAAGACGATTCGTTGTACCGTTCTCGACTCTTAATCCTTGTTTGAATGAAGTTCCCATCCTCCGCGCATAGCGCGGAAGCTCTGACATTTCATTAAATTGATAAAGAAAGAAGACGATTCATTGTACCATTCTCGACTCTCAATCCTTGTCCGAATTCAGTTCCCCCCTCCCCCTTCCCGCGCGAAGCGCGGAAGCTTTGACGTTTAATTAAATTATTAGAGAAAGAAGACGATTCGTTGTACCGTTCTCGACTCTTAATCCTTGTCTAAATTCAGTTTCTTTTTAAGTTTCATTGAATTATTAGAGAAAGAAGACGATTCGTTGTACCGTTCTCGACTCTTAATCCTTGTTTGAATGAAGTTCCCATCCTCCGCGCGTAGCGCGGAAGCTCTGACATTTCATTAAATTGATAAAGAAAGAAGACGATTCGTTGTACCATTCTCGACTCTCAATCCTTGTCCGAATTCAGTTCCCCCCTCCCCCTTCCCGCGCGAAGCGCGGAAGCTTCGACGTTTAATTAAATTCTTAGGGAAAGAAGACGATTCGTTGTACCGTTCTCGACTCTTAATCCTTGTTTGAATGAAGTTCCCATCCTCCGCGCGTAGCGCGGAAGCTTTGACATTTCATTAAGTTGATAAAGAAAGAAGACGATTCGTTGTACCATTCTCGACTCTTAATCCTTGCCTGAATTCAGTTTCTTTTGCATTTAATTACATTATTAAAGAAAGAAGACGATTCGTTGTACCATTCTCGACTCTTAATCCTTGTCCGAATTCAATTCCCCTCTCCCCCTCCTGCGCGAAGCACGGAAGCTTTGACGTTTCATTAAATTATTATGGAAAGACGATTCGTTTTACCGTTCTCGACTCTTAATCCTTGTCCGAATTCAGTTTCCCCCTCCCCCTTCCCGCGCGAAGCGCGGAGGCTTTGACGTTTCATTTAGTTATTAGGGAAAGAAGACGATTCGTTGTACCGTTCTCGACTCTTAATCCTCGTTTGAATGAAGTTCCCATTCTCCGCGCGTAGCGCGGAAGCTCTAACATTTCATTTAGTTGATAAAGAAAGAAGACGATTCGTTGTACCATTCTCGACTCTCAATCCTTGTCTGAATTCAGTTTCTTTTGCATTTAATTACATTATTAAAGAAAGAAGACGATTCGTTGTACCATTCTCGACTCTTAATCCTTGTCCAAATTCAGTTCCCCTCTCCCCCTTCCCGCGCGAATTGCGGAAGCTTTGACGTTTCATTAAATTATTAGGGAAAGAAGACGATTCGTTTTACCGTTCTCGACTCTTAATCCTTGTCTAAATTCAGTTTCTTTTGACGCTTTATTAAATTACTAAAGAAAGAAGATGATTCATTGTACCATTCTCGACTCTTAATCCTTGTCTGAATTCAGTTATCCCCCCCTCCCGCGCGAAGCGCGGAAGCTTTGACGTTTCATTAAATTATTAGGGAAAGAAGACGATTCGTTGTACCGTTCTCGACTCTTAATCCTTGTTTGAACGAAGTTCCCATCCTCCGCGCGTAGCGCGGAAGCTCTCACATTTCATTTAGTTGATAAAGAAAGAAGACGATTCGTTGTACCATTCTCGACTCTTAATCCTTGTCCGAATTCAGTTCCCCTCTCCCCCTTCCCGCGCGAATTGCGGAAGCTTTGACGTTTCATTAAATTATTAGGGAAAGAAGACGATTCGTTTTACCGTTCTCGACTCTTAATCCTTGTCTGAATTCAGTTATCCCCCCCTCCCGCGCGAAGCGCGGAAGCTTTGACGTTTCATTAAATTATTAGGGAAAGAAGACGATTCGTTGTACCGTTCTCGACTCTTAATCCTTGTTTGAATGAAGTTCCCATCCTCCGCGCGTAGCGCGGAAGCTCTGACATTTCATTAAGTTGATAAAGAAAGAAGACGATTCGTTGTACCATTCTCGACTCTTAATCCTTGTCTGAATTCAGTTTCTTTTGCATATAATTACATTATTAAAGAAAGAAGGCGATTCGTTGTACCATTCTCGACTCTTAATCCTTGTCTAAATTCAGTTTCTTTTTAAGTTTCATTGACTTATTAGAGAAAGAAGACGATTCGTTGTACCGTTCTCGACTCTTAATCCTTGTCCGAATTCAGTTCCCCCCTCCCCCTTCACGCGCGAAGCGCGGAAGCTTTGACGTTTCATTAAATTATTAGGGAAAGAAGACGATTCGTTGTACTGTTCTCGACTCTTAATCCTTGTTTGAATGAAGTTCCCATCCTCCGCGTGTAGCGCGGAAGCTCTGACATTTCATTAAGTTGATAAAGAAAGAAGACGATTCGTTGTACCATTCTCGACTCTTAATCCTTGTCTGAATTCAGTTTCGTTTGCATTTAATTACATTATTAAAGAAAGAAGACGATTCGTTGTACCATTCTCGACTCTTAATCCTTGTCCGAATTCAATTCCCCTCTCCCCCTCCTGCGCGAAGCACGGAAGCTTTGACGTTTCATTAAATTATTATGGAAAGACGATTCGTTTTACCGTTCTCGACTCTTAATCCTTGTCCGAATTCAGTTTCCCCCTCCCCCTTCCCGCGCGAAGCGCGGAGGCTTTGACGTTTCATTTAATTATTAGGGAAAGAAGACGATTCGTTGTACCGTTCTCGACTCTTAATCCTCGTTTGAATGAAGTTCCCATTCCCCGCGCGTAGCGCGGAAGCTCTAACATTTCATTTAGTTGATAAAGAAAGAAGACGATTCGTTGTACCATTCTCGACTCTCAATCCTTGTCTGAATTCAGTTTCTTTTGCATTTAATTACATTATTAAAGAAAGAAGACGATTCGTTGTACCATTCTCGACTCTTAATCCCTGTCTGAATTCAGTTCCCCTCTCCCCCTTCCCCCGCGAAGCGCGGAAGCTTTGACGTTTCATTTAATTTTTAGGGAAAGAAGACGATTCGTTGTACGGTTCTCGACTCTTAATCCTTGTTTGAATGAAGTTCCCATCCTCCGCGCATAGCGCGGAAGCTCTGACATTTCATTAAATTGATAAAGAAAGAAGACGATTCGTTGTACCATTCTCGACTCTCAATCCTTGTCCGAATTCAGTTCCCCCCCTCCCCCTTCCCGCGCGAAGCGCGGAAGCTTTGACGTTTAATTAAATTATTAGAGAAAGAAGACGATTCGTTGTACCGTTCTCGACTCTTAATCCTTGTCTAAATTCAGTTTCTTTTTAAGTTTCATTGAATTATTAGAGAAAGAAGACGATTCGTTGTACCGTTCTCGACTCTTAATCCTTGTTTGAATGAAGTTCCCATCCTCCGCGCGTAGCGCGGAAGCTCTGACATTTCATTAAATTGATAAAGAAAGAAGACGATTCGTTGTACCATTCTCGACTCTCAATCCTTGTCCGAATTCAGTTCCCCCCTCCCCCTTCCCGCGCGAAGCGCGGAAGCTTCGACGTTTAATTAAATTCTTAGGGAAAGAAGACGATTCGTTGTACCGTTCTCGACTCTTAATCCTTGTTTGAATGAAGTTCCCATCCTCCGCGCGTAGCGCGGAAGCTTTGACATTTCATTAAGTTGATAAAGAAAGAAGACGATTCGTTGTACCATTCTCGACTCTTAATCCTTGCCTGAATTCAGTTTCTTTTGCATTTAATTACATTATTAAAGAAAGAAGACGATTCGTTGTACCATTCTCGACTCTTAATCCTTGTCCGAATTCAATTCCCCTCTC
Source organism: Strongylocentrotus droebachiensis (assembly GCA_035222895.1). Taxonomy (NCBI): domain Eukaryota; kingdom Metazoa; phylum Echinodermata; class Echinoidea; order Camarodonta; family Strongylocentrotidae; genus Strongylocentrotus; species Strongylocentrotus droebachiensis. Next base: position 103,526 of record JAVYIG010001987.1, on the reverse strand, counting down.
CCCCTCCTGCGCGAAGCACGGAAGCTTTGACGTTTCATTAAATTATTATGGAAAGACGATTCGTTTTACCGTTCTCGACTCTTAATCCTTGTCCGAATTCAGTTTCCCCCTCCCCCTTCCCGCGCGAAGCGCGGAGGCTTTGACGTTTCATTTAGTTATTAGGGAAAGAAGACGATTCGTTGTACCGTTCTCGACTCTTAATCCTCGTTTGAATGAAGTTCCCATTCTCCGCGCGTAGCGCGGAAGCTCTAACATTTCATTTAGTTGATAAAGAAAGAAGACGATTCGTTGTACCATTCTCGACTCTCAATCCTTGTCTGAATTCAGTTTCTTTTGCATTTAATTACATTATTAAAGAAAGAAGACGATTCGTTGTACCATTCTCGACTCTTAATCCTTGTCCGAATTCAGTTCCCCTCTCCCCCTTCCCGCGCGAATTGCGGAAGCTTTGACGTTTCATTAAATTATTAGGGAAAGAAGACGATTCGTTTTACCGTTCTCGACTCTTAATCCTTGTCTAAATTCAGTTTCTTTTGACGCTTTATTAAATTACTAAAGAAAGAAGATGATTCATTGTACCATTCTCGACTCTTAATCCTTGTCTGAATTCAGTTATCCCCCCCTCCCGCGCGAAGCGCGGAAGCTTTGACGTTTCATTAAATTATTAGGGAAAGAAGACGATTCGTTGTACCGTTCTCGACTCTTAATCCTTGTTTGAACGAAGTTCCCATCCTCCGCGCGTAGCGCGGAAGCTCTCACATTTCATTTAGTTGATAAAGAAAGAAGACGATTCATTGTACCATTCTCGACTCTTAATCCCTGTCTGAATTCAGTTCCCCTCTCCCCCTTCCCGCGCGAAGCGCGGAAGCTTTGACGTTTCATTTAATTTTTAGGGAAAGAAGACGATTCGTTGTACCGTTCTCGACTCTTAATCCTTGTTTGAATGAAGTTCCCATCCTCCGCGCATAGCGCGGAAGCTCTGACATTTCATTAAATTGATAAAGAAAGAAGACGATTCGTTGTACCATTCTCGACTCTCAATCCTTGTCCGAATTCAGTTCCCCCCCTCCCCCTTCCCGCGCGAAGCGCGGAAGCTTTGACGTTTAATTAAATTATTAGAGAAAGAAGACGATTCGTTGTACCGTTCTCGACTCTTAATCCTTGTCTAAATTCAGTTTCTTTTTAAGTTTCATTGAATTATTAGAGAAAGAAGACGATTCGTTGTACCGTTCTCGACTCTTAATCCTTGTTTGAATGAAGTTCCCATCCTCCGCGCGTAGCGCGGAAGCTCTGACATTTCATTAAATTGATAAAGAAAGAAGACGATTCGTTGTACCATTCTCGACTCTCAATCCTTGTCCGAATTCAGTTCCCCCCTCCCCCTTCCCGCGCGAAGCGCGGAAGCTTCGACGTTTAATTAAATTCTTAGGGAAAGAAGACGATTCGTTGTACCGTTCTCGACTCTTAATCCTTGTTTGAATGAAGTTCCCATCCTCCGCGCGTAGCGCGGAAGCTTTGACATTTCATTAAGTTGATAAAGAAAGAAGACGATTCGTTGTACCATTCTCGACTCTTAATCCTTGCCTGAATTCAGTTTCTTTTGCATTTAATTACATTATTAAAGAAAGAAGACGATTCGTTGTACCATTCTCGACTCTTAATCCTTGTCCGAATTCAATTCCCCTCTCCCCCTCCTGCGCGAAGCACGGAAGCTTTGACGTTTCATTAAATTATTATGGAAAGACGATTCGTTTTACCGTTCTCGACTCTTAATCCTTGTCCGAATTCAGTTTCCCCCTCCCCCTTCCCGCGCGAAGCGCGGAGGCTTTGACGTTTCATTTAGTTATTAGGGAAAGAAGACGATTCGTTGTACCGTTCTCGACTCTTAATCCTCGTTTGAATGAAGTTCCCATTCTCCGCGCGTAGCGCGGAAGCTCTAACATTTCATTTAGTTGATAAAGAAAGAAGACGATTCGTTGTACCATTCTCGACTCTCAATCCTTGTCTGAATTCAGTTTCTTTTGCATTTAATTACATTATTAAAGAAAGAAGACGATTCGTTGTACCATTCTCGACTCTTAATCCTTGTCCGAATTCAGTTCCCCTCTCCCCCTTCCCGCGCGAATTGCGGAAGCTTTGACGTTTCATTAAATTATTAGGGAAAGAAGACGATTCGTTTTACCGTTCTCGACTCTTAATCCTTGTCTAAATTCAGTTTCTTTTGACGCTTTATTAAATTACTAAAGAAAGAAGATGATTCATTGTACCATTCTCGACTCTTAATCCTTGTCTGAATTCAGTTATCCCCCCCCTCCCGCGCGAAGCGCGGAAGCTTTGACGTTTCATTAAATTATTAGGGAAAGAAGACGATTCGTTGTACCGTTCTCGACTCTTAATCCTTGTTTGAACGAAGTTCCCATCCTCCGCGCGTAGCGCGGAAGCTCTCACATTTCATTTAGTTGATAAAGAAAGAAGACGATTCATTGTACCATTCTCGACTCTTAATCCCTGTCTGAATTCAGTTCCCCTCTCCCCCTTCCCGCGCGAAGCGCGGAAGCTTTGACGTTTCATTTAATTTTTAGGGAAAGAAGACGATTCGTTGTACCGTTCTCGACTCTTAATCCTTGTTTGAATGAAGTTCCCATCCTCCGCGCATAGCGCGGAAGCTCTGACATTTCATTAAATTGATAAAGAAAGAAGACGATTCGTTGTACCATTCTCGACTCTCAATCCTTGTCCGAATTCAGTTCCCCCCCTCCCCCTTCCCGCGCGAAGCGCGGAAGCTTTGACGTTTAATTAAATTATTAGAGAAAGAAGACGATTCGTTGTACCGTTCTCGACTCTTAATCCTTGTCTAAATTCAGTTTCTTTTTAAGTTTCATTGAATTATTAGAGAAAGAAGACGATTCGTTGTACCGTTCTCGACTCTTAATCCTTGTTTGAATGAAGTTCCCATCCTCCGCGCGTAGCGCGGAAGCTCTGACATTTCATTAAATTGATAAAGAAAGAAGACGATTCGTTGTACCATTCTCGACTCTCAATCCTTGTCCGAATTCAGTTCCCCCCTCCCCCTTCCCGCGCGAAGCGTGGAAGCTTCGACGTTTAATTAAATTCTTAGGGAAAGAAGACGATTCGTTGTACCGTTCTCGACTCTTAATCCTTGTTTGAATGAAGTTCCCATCCTCCGCGCGTAGCGCGGAAGCTTTGACATTTCATTAAGTTGATAAAGAAAGAAGACGATTCGTTGTACCATTCTCGACTCTTAATCCTTGCCTGAATTCAGTTTCTTTTGCATTTAATTACATTATTAAAGAAAGAAGACGATTCGTTGTACCATTCTCGACTCTTAATCCTTGTCCGAATTCAATTCCCCTCTCCCCCTCCTGCGCGAAGCACGGAAGCTTTGACGTTTCATTAAATTATTATGGAAAGACGATTCGTTTTACCGTTCTCGACTCTTAATCCTTGTCCGAATTCAGTTTCCCCCTCCCCCTTCCCGCGCGAAGCGCGGAGGCTTTGACGTTTCATTTAGTTATTAGGGAAAGAAGACGATTCGTTGTACCGTTCTCGACTCTTAATCCTCGTTTGAATGAAGTTCCCATTCTCCGCGCGTAGCGCGGAAGCTCTAACATTTCATTTAGTTGATAAAGAAAGAAGACGATTCGTTGTACCATTCTCGACTCTCAATCCTTGTCTGAATTCAGTTTCTTTTGCATTTAATTACATTATTAAAGAAAGAAGACGATTCGTTGTACCATTCTCGACTCTTAATCCTTGTCCAAATTCAGTTCCCCTCTCCCCCTTCCCGCGCGAATTGCGGAAGCTTTGACGTTTCATTAAATTATTAGGGAAAGAAGACGATTCGTTTTACCGTTCTCGACTCTTAATCCTTGTCTAAATTCAGTTTCTTTTGACGCTTTATTAAATTACTAAAGAAAGAAGATGATTCATTGTACCATTCTCGACTCTTAATCCTTGTCTGAATTCAGTTATCCCCCCCTCCCGCGCGAAGCGCGGAAGCTTTGACGTTTCATTAAATTATTAGGGAAAGAAGACGATTCGTTGTACCGTTCTCGACTCTTAATCCTTGTTTGAACGAAGTTCCCATCCTCCGCGCGTAGCGCGGAAGCTCTCACATTTCATTTAGTTGATAAAGAAAGAAGACGATTCGTTGTACCATTCTCGACTCTTAATCCTTGTCCGAATTCAGTTCCCCTCTCCCCCTTCCCGCGCGAATTGCGGAAGCTTTGACGTTTCATTAAATTATTAGGGAAAGAAGACGATTCGTTTTACCGTTCTCGACTCTTAATCCTTGTCTGAATTCAGTTATCCCCCCCTCCCGCGCGAAGCGCGGAAGCTTTGACGTTTCATTAAATTATTAGGGAAAGAAGACGATTCGTTGTACCGTTCTCGACTCTTAATCCTTGTTTGAATGAAGTTCCCATCCTCCGCGCGTAGCGCGGAAGCTCTGACATTTCATTAAGTTGATAAAGAAAGAAGACGATTCGTTGTACCATTCTCGACTCTTAATCCTTGTCTGAATTCAGTTTCTTTTGCATATAATTACATTATTAAAGAAAGAAGGCGATTCGTTGTACCATTCTCGACTCTTAATCCTTGTCTAAATTCAGTTTCTTTTTAAGTTTCATTGACTTATTAGAGAAAGAAGACGATTCGTTGTACCGTTCTCGACTCTTAATCCTTGTCCGAATTCAGTTCCCCCCTCCCCCTTCACGCGCGAAGCGCGGAAGCTTTGACGTTTCATTAAATTATTAGGGAAAGAAGACGATTCGTTGTACTGTTCTCGACTCTTAATCCTTGTTTGAATGAAGTTCCCATCCTCCGCGTGTAGCGCGGAAGCTCTGACATTTCATTAAGTTGATAAAGAAAGAAGACGATTCGTTGTACCATTCTCGACTCTTAATCCTTGTCTGAATTCAGTTTCGTTTGCATTTAATTACATTATTAAAGAAAGAAGACGATTCGTTGTACCATTCTCGACTCTTAATCCTTGTCCGAATTCAATTCCCCTCTCCCCCTCCTGCGCGAAGCACGGAAGCTTTGACGTTTCATTAAATTATTATGGAAAGACGATTCGTTTTACCGTTCTCGACTCTTAATCCTTGTCCGAATTCAGTTTCCCCCTCCCCCTTCCCGCGCGAAGCGCGGAGGCTTTGACGTTTCATTTAATTATTAGGGAAAGAAGACGATTCGTTGTACCGTTCTCGACTCTTAATCCTCGTTTGAATGAAGTTCCCATTCCCCGCGCGTAGCGCGGAAGCTCTAACATTTCATTTAGTTGATAAAGAAAGAAGACGATTCGTTGTACCATTCTCGACTCTCAATCCTTGTCTGAATTCAGTTTCTTTTGCATTTAATTACATTATTAAAGAAAGAAGACGATTCGTTGTACCATTCTCGACTCTTAATCCCTGTCTGAATTCAGTTCCCCTCTCCCCCTTCCCCCGCGAAGCGCGGAAGCTTTGACGTTTCATTTAATTTTTAGGGAAAGAAGACGATTCGTTGTACGGTTCTCGACTCTTAATCCTTGTTTGAATGAAGTTCCCATCCTCCGCGCATAGCGCGGAAGCTCTGACATTTCATTAAATTGATAAAGAAAGAAGACGATTCGTTGTACCATTCTCGACTCTCAATCCTTGTCCGAATTCAGTTCCCCCCCCTCCCCCTTCCCGCGCGAAGCGCGGAAGCTTTGACGTATAATTAAATTATTAGAGAAAGAAGACGATTCGTTGTACCGTTCTCGACTCTTAATCCTTGTCTAAATTCAGTTTCTTTTTAAGTTTCATTGAATTATTAGAGAAAGAAGACGATTCGTTGTACCGTTCTCGACTCTTAATCCTTGTTTGAATGAAGTTCCCATCCTCCGCGCGTAGCGCGGAAGCTCTGACATTTCATTAAATTGATAAAGAAAGAAGACGATTCGTTGTACCATTCTCGACTCTCAATCCTTGTCCGAATTCAGTTCCCCCCTCCCCCTTCCCGCGCGAAGCGCGGAAGCTTCGACGTTTAATTAAATTCTTAGGGAAAGAAGACGATTCGTTGTACCGTTCTCGACTCTTAATCCTTGTTTGAATGAAGTTCCCATCCTCCGCGCGTAGCGCGGAAGCTTTGACATTTCATTAAGTTGATAAAGAAAGAAGACGATTCGTTGTACCATTCTCGACTCTTAATCCTTGCCTGAATTCAGTTTCTTTTGCATTTAATTACATTATTAAAGAAAGAAGACGATTCGTTGTACCATTCTCGACTCTTAATCCTTGTCCGAATTCAATTCCCCTCTCCCCCTCCTGCGCGAAGCACGGAAGCTTTGACGTTTCATTAAATTATTATGGAAAGACGATTCGTTTTACCGTTCTCGACTCTTAATCCTTGTCCGAATTCAGTTTCCCCCTCCCCCTTCCCGCGCGAAGCGCGGAGGCTTTGACGTTTCATTTAGTTATTAGGGAAAGAAGACGATTCGTTGTACCGTTCTCGACTCTTAATCCTCGTTTGAATGAAGTTCCCATTCTCCGCGCGTAGCGCGGAAGCTCTAACATTTCATTTAGTTGATAAAGAAAGAAGACGATTCGTTGTACCATTCTCGACTCTCAATCCTTGTCTGAATTCAGTTTCTTTTGCATTTAATTACATTATTAAAGAAAGAAGACGATTCGTTGTACCATTCTCGACTCTTAATCCTTGTCCGAATTCAGTTCCCCTCTCCCCCTTCCCGCGCGAATTGCGGAAGCTTTGACGTTTCATTAAATTATTAGGGAAAGAAGACGATTCGTTTTACCGTTCTCGACTCTTAATCCTTGTCTAAATTCAGTTTCTTTTGACGCTTTATTAAATTACTAAAGAAAGAAGATGATTCATTGTACCATTCTCGACTCTTAATCCTTGTCTGAATTCAGTTATCCCCCCCTCCCGCGCGAAGCGCGGAAGCTTTGACGTTTCATTAAATTATTAGGGAAAGAAGACGATTCGTTGTACCGTTCTCGACTCTTAATCCTTGTTTGAACGAAGTTCCCATCCTCCGCGCGTAGCGCGGAAGCTCTCACATTTCATTTAGTTGATAAAGAAAGAAGACGATTCATTGTACCATTCTCGACTCTTAATCCCTGTCTGAATTCAGTTCCCCTCTCCCCCTTCCCGCGCGAAGCGCGGAAGCTTTGACGTTTCATTTAATTTTTAGGGAAAGAAGACGATTCGTTGTACCGTTCTCGACTCTTAATCCTTGTTTGAATGAAGTTCCCATCCTCCGCGCATAGCGCGGAAGCTCTGACATTTCATTAAATTGATAAAGAAAGAAGACGATTCGTTGTACCATTCTCGACTCTCAATCCTTGTCCGAATTCAGTTCCCCCCCTCCCCCTTCCCGCGCGAAGCGCGGAAGCTTTGACGTTTAATTAAATTATTAGAGAAAGAAGACGATTCGTTGTACCGTTCTCGACTCTTAATCCTTGTCTAAATTCAGTTTCTTTTTAAGTTTCATTGAATTATTAGAGAAAGAAGACGATTCGTTGTACCGTTCTCGACTCTTAATCCTTGTTTGAATGAAGTTCCCATCCTCCGCGCGTAGCGCGGAAGCTCTGACATTTCATTAAATTGATAAAGAAAGAAGACGATTCGTTGTACCATTCTCGACTCTCAATCCTTGTCCGAATTCAGTTCCCCCCTCCCCCTTCCCGCGCGAAGCGCGGAAGCTTCGACGTTTAATTAAATTCTTAGGGAAAGAAGACGATTCGTTGTACCGTTCTCGACTCTTAATCCTTGTTTGAATGAAGTTCCCATCCTCCGCGCGTAGCGCGGAAGCTTTGACATTTCATTAAGTTGATAAAGAAAGAAGACGATTCGTTGTACCATTCTCGACTCTTAATCCTTGCCTGAATTCAGTTTCTTTTGCATTTAATTACATTATTAAAGAAAGAAGACGATTCGTTGTACCATTCTCGACTCTTAATCCTTGTCCGAATTCAATTCCCCTCTCCCCCTCCTGCGCGAAGCACGGAAGCTTTGACGTTTCATTAAATTATTATGGAAAGACGATTCGTTTTACCGTTCTCGACTCTTAATCCTTGTCCGAATTCAGTTTCCCCCTCCCCCTTCCCGCGCGAAGCGCGGAGGCTTTGACGTTTCATTTAGTTATTAGGGAAAGAAGACGATTCGTTGTACCGTTCTCGACTCTTAATCCTCGTTTGAATGAAGTTCCCATTCTCCGCGCGTAGCGCGGAAGCTCTAACATTTCATTTAGTTGATAAAGAAAGAAGACGATTCGTTGTACCATTCTCGACTCTCAATCCTTGTCTGAATTCAGTTTCTTTTGCATTTAATTACATTATTAAAGAAAGAAGACGATTCGTTGTACCATTCTCGACTCTTAATCCTTGTCCGAATTCAGTTCCCCTCTCCCCCTTCCCGCGCGAATTGCGGAAGCTTTGACGTTTCATTAAATTATTAGGGAAAGAAGACGATTCGTTTTACCGTTCTCGACTCTTAATCCTTGTCTAAATTCAGTTTCTTTTGACGCTTTATTAAATTACTAAAGAAAGAAGATGATTCATTGTACCATTCTCGACTCTTAATCCTTGTCTGAATTCAGTTATCCCCCCCTCCCGCGCGAAGCGCGGAAGCTTTGACGTTTCATTAAATTATTAGGGAAAGAAGACGATTCGTTGTACCGTTCTCGACTCTTAATCCTTGTTTGAACGAAGTTCCCATCCTCCGCGCGTAGCGCGGAAGCTCTCACATTTCATTTAGTTGATAAAGAAATAAGACGATTCGTTGTACCATTCTCGACTCTTAATCCTTGTCCGAATTCAGTTCCCCTCTCCCCCTTCCCGCGCGAATTGCGGAAGCTTTGACGTTTCATTAAATTATTAGGGAAAGAAGACGATTCGTTTTACCGTTCTCGACTCTTAATCCTTGTCTGAATTCAGTTATCCCCCCCTCCCGCGCGAAGCGCGGAAGCTTTGACGTTTCATTAAATTATTAGGGAAAGAAGACGATTCGTTGTACCGTTCTCGACTCTTAATCCTTGTTTGAATGAAGTTCCCATCCTCCGCGCGTAGCGCGGAAGCTCTGACATTTCATTAAGTTGATAAAGAAAGAAGACGATTCGTTGTACCATTCTCGACTCTTAATCCTTGTCTGAATTCAGTTTCTTTTGCATATAATTACATTATTAAAGAAAGAAGGCGATTCGTTGTACCATTCTCGACTCTTAATCCTTGTCTAAATTCAGTTTCTTTTTAAGTTTCATTGACTTATTAGAGAAAGAAGACGATTCGTTGTACCGTTCTCGACTCTTAATCCTTGTCCGAATTCAGTTCCCCCCTCCCCCTTCACGCGCGAAGCGCGGAAGCTTTGACGTTTCATTAAATTATTAGGGAAAGAAGACGATTCGTTGTACTGTTCTCGACTCTTAATCCTTGTTTGAATGAAGTTCCCATCCTCCGCGTGTAGCGCGGAAGCTCTGACATTTCATTAAGTTGATAAAGAAAGAAGACGATTCGTTGTACCATTCTCGACTCTTAATCCTTGTCTGAATTCAGTTTCGTTTGCATTTAATTACATTATTAAAGAAAGAAGACGATTCGTTGTACCATTCTCGACTCTTAATCCTTGTCCGAATTCAATTCCCCTCTCCCCCTCCTGCGCGAAGCACGGAAGCTTTGACGTTTCATTAAATTATTATGGAAAGACGATTCGTTTTACCGTTCTCGACTCTTAATCCTTGTCCGAATTCAGTTTCCCCCTCCCCCTTCCCGCGCGAAGCGCGGAGGCTTTGACGTTTCATTTAATTATTAGGGAAAGAAGACGATTCGTTGTACCGTTCTCGACTCTTAATCCTCGTTTGAATGAAGTTCCCATTCCCCGCGCGTAGCGCGGAAGCTCTAACATTTCATTTAGTTGATAAAGAAAGAAGACGATTCGTTGTACCATTCTCGACTCTCAATCCTTGTCTGAATTCAGTTTCTTTTGCATTTAATTACATTATTAAAGAAAGAAGACGATTCGTTGTACCATTCTCGACTCTTAATCCCTGTCTGAATTCAGTTCCCCTCTCCCCCTTCCCGCGCGAAGCGCGGAAGCTTTGACGTTTCATTTAATTTTTAGGGAAAGAAGACGATTCGTTGTACGGTTCTCGACTCTTAATCCTTGTTTGAATGAAGTTCCCATCCTCCGCGCATAGCGCGGAAGCTCTGACATTTCATTAAATTGATAAAGAAAGAAGACGATTCGTTGTACCATTCTCGACTCTCAATCCTTGTCCGAATTCAGTTCCCCCCCTCCCCCTTCCCGCGCGAAGCGCGGAAGCTTTGACGTTTAATTAAATTATTAGAGAAAGAAGACGATTCGTTGTACCGTTCTCGACTCTTAATCCTTGTCTAAATTCAGTTTCTTTTTAAGTTTCATTGAATTATTAGAGAAAGAAGACGATTCGTTGTACCGTTCTCGACTCTTAATCCTTGTTTGAATGAAGTTCCCATCCTCCGCGCGTAGCGCGGAAGCTCTGACATTTCATTAAATTGATAAAGAAAGAAGACGATTCGTTGTACCATTCTCGACTCTCAATCCTTGTCCGAATTCAGTTCCCCCCTCCCCCTTCCCGCGCGAAGCGCGGAAGCTTCGACGTTTAATTAAATTCTTAGGGAAAGAAGACGATTCGTTGTACCGTTCTCGACTCTTAATCCTTGTTTGAATGAAGTTCCCATCCTCCGCGCGTAGCGCGGAAGCTTTGACATTTCATTAAGTTGATAAAGAAAGAAGACGATTCGTTGTACCATTCTCGACTCTTAATCCTTGCCTGAATTCAGTTTCTTTTGCATTTAATTACATTATTAAAGAAAGAAGACGATTCGTTGTACCATTCTCGACTCTTAATCCTTGTCCGAATTCAATTCCCCTCTCCCCCTCCTGCGCGAAGCACGGAAGCTTTGACGTTTCATTAAATTATTATGGAAAGACGATTCGTTTTACCGTTCTCGACTCTTAATCCTTGTCCGAATTCAGTTTCCCCCTCCCCCTTCCCGCGCGAAGCGCGGAGGCTTTGACGTTTCATTTAGTTATTAGGGAAAGAAGACGATTCGTTGTACCGTTCTCGACTCTTAATCCTCGTTTGAATGAAGTTCCCATTCTCCGCGCGTAGCGCGGAAGCTCTAACATTTCATTTAGTTGATAAAGAAAGAAGACGATTCGTTGTACCATTCTCGACTCTCAATCCTTGTCTGAATTCAGTTTCTTTTGCATATAATTACATTATTAAAGAAAGAAGGCGATTCGTTGTACCATTCTCGACTCTTAATCCTTGTCCGAATTCAGTTTCTTTTTAAGTTTCATTGACTTATTAGAGAAAGAAGACGATTCGTTGTACCGTTCTCGACTCTTAATCCTTGTCCGAATTCAGTTCCCCCCTCCCCCTTCACGCGCGAAGCGCGGAAGCTTTGACGTTTCATTAAATTATTAGGGAAAGAAGACGATTCGTTGTACTGTTCTCGACTCTTAATCCTTGTTTGAATGAAGTTCCCATCCTCCGCGTGTAGCGCGGAAGCTCTGACATTTCATTAAGTTGATAAAGAAAGAAGACGATTCGTTGTACCATTCTCGACTCTTAATCCTTGTCTGAATTCAGTTTCGTTTGCATTTAATTACATTATTAAAGAAAGAAGACGATTCGTTGTACCATTCTCGACTCTTAATCCTTGTCCGAATTCAATTCCCCTCTCCCCCTCCTGCGCGAAGCACGGAAGCTTTGACGTTTCATTAAATTATTATGGAAAGACGATTCGTTTTACCGTTCTCGACTCTTAATCCTTGTCCGAATTCAGTTTCCCCCTCCCCCTTCCCGCGCGAAGCGCGGAGGCTTTGACGTTTCATTTAATTATTAGGGAAAGAAGACGATTCGTTGTACCGTTCTCGACTCTTAATCCTCGTTTGAATGAAGTTCCCATTCCCCGCGCGTAGCGCGGAAGCTCTAACATTTCATTTAGTTGATAAAGAAAGAAGACGATTCGTTGTACCATTCTCGACTCTCAATCCTTGTCTGAATTCAGTTTCTTTTGCATTTAATTACATTATTAAAGAAAGAAGACGATTCGTTGTACCATTCTCGACTCTTAATCCCTGTCTGAATTCAGTTCCCCTCTCCCCCTTCCCGCGCGAAGCGCGGAAGCTTTGACGTTTCATTTAATTTTTAGGGAAAGAAGACGATTCGTTGTACGGTTCTCGACTCTTAATCCTTGTTTGAATGAAGTTCCCATCCTCCGCGCATAGCGCGGAAGCTCTGACATTTCATTAAATTGATAAAGAAAGAAGACGATTCGTTGTACCATTCTCGACTCTCAATCCTTGTCCGAATTCAGTTCCCCCCCTCCCCCTTCCCGCGCGAAGCGCGGAAGCTTTGACGTTTAATTAAATTATTAGAGAAAGAAGACGATTCGTTGTACCGTTCTCGACTCTTAATCCTTGTCTAAATTCAGTTTCTTTTTAAGTTTCATTGAATTATTAGAGAAAGAAGACGATTCGTTGTACCGTTCTCGACTCTTAATCCTTGTTTGAATGAAGTTCCCATCCTCCGCGCGTAGCGCGGAAGCTCTGACATTTCATTAAATTGATAAAGAAAGAAGACGATTCGTTGTACCATTCTCGACTCTCAATCCTTGTCCGAATTCAGTTCCCCCCCTCCCCCTTCCCGCGCGAAGCGCGGAAGCTTCGACGTTTAATTAAATTCTTAGGGAAAGAAGACGATTCGTTGTACCGTTCTCGACTCTTAATCCTTGTTTGAATGAAGTTCCCATCCTCCGCGCGTAGCGCGGAAGCTTTGACATTTCATTAAGTTGATAAAGAAAGAAGACGATTCGTTGTACCATTCTCGACTCTTAATCCTTGCCTGAATTCAGTTTCTTTTGCATTTAATTACATTATTAAAGAAAGAAGACGATTCGTTGTACCATTCTCGACTCTTAATCCTTGTCCGAATTCAATTCCCCTCTCCCCCTCCTGCGCGAAGCACGGAAGCTTTGACGTTTCATTAAATTATTATGGAAAGACGATTCGTTTTACCGTTCTCGACTCTTAATCCTTGTCCGAATTCAGTTTCCCCCTCCCCCTTCCCGCGCGAAGCGCGGAGGCTTTGACGTTTCATTTAGTTATTAGGGAAAGAAGACGATTCGTTGTACCGTTCTCGACTCTTAATCCTCGTTTGAATGAAGTTCCCATTCTCCGCGCGTAGCGCGGAAGCTCTAACATTTCATTTAGTTGATAAAGAAAGAAGACGATTCGTTGTACCATTCTCGACTCTCAATCCTTGTCTGAATTCAGTTTCTTTTGCATTTAATTACATTATTAAAGAAAGAAGACGATTCGTAGTACCATTCTCGACTCTTAATCCTTGTCCGAATTCAGTTCCCCTCTCCCCCTTCCCGCGCGAATTGCGGAAGCTTTGACGTTTCATTAAATTATTAGGGAAAGAAGACGATTCGTTTTACCGTTCTCGACTCTTAATCCTTGTCTAAATTCAGTTTCTTTTGACGCTTTATTAAATTACTAAAGAAAGAAGATGATTCATTGTACCATTCTCGACTCTTAATCCTTGTCTGAATTCAGTTATCCCCCCCTCCCGCGCGAAGCGCGGAAGCTTTGACGTTTCATTAAATTATTAGGGAAAGAAGACGATTCGTTGTACCGTTCTCGACTCTTAATCCTTGTTTGAACGAAGTTCCCATCCTCCGCGCGTAGCGCGGAAGCTCTCACATTTCATTTAGTTGATAAAGAAAGAAGACGATTCATTGTACCATTCTCGACTCTTAATCCCTGTCTGAATTCAGTTCCCCTCTCCCCCTTCCCGTGCGAAGCGCGGAAGCTTTGACGTTTCATTTAATTTTTAGGGAAAGAAGACGATTCGTTGTACCGTTCTCGACTCTTAATCCTTGTTTGAATGAAGTTCCCATCCTCCGCGCATAGCGCGGAAGCTCTGACATTTCATTAAATTGATAAAGAAAGAAGACGATTCGTTGTACCATTCTCGACTCTCAATCCTTGTCCGAATTCAGTTCCCCCCCTCCCCCTTCCCGCGCGAAGCGCGGAAGCTTTGACGTTTAATTAAATTATTAGAGAAAGAAGACGATTCGTTGTACCGTTCTCGACTCTTAATCCTTGTCTAAATTCAGTTTCTTTTTAAGTTTCATTGAATTATTAGAGAAAGAAGACGATTCGTTGTACCGTTCTCGACTCTTAATCCTTGTTTGAATGAAGTTCCCATCCTCCGCGCGTAGCGCGGAAGCTCTGACATTTCATTAAATTGATAAAGAAAGAAGACGATTCGTTGTACCATTCTCGACTCTCAATCCTTGTCCGAATTCAGTTCCCCCCTCCCCCTTCCCGCGCGAAGCGCGGAAGCTTCGACGTTTAATTAAATTCTTAGGGAAAGAAGACGATTCGTTGTACCGTTCTCGACTCTTAATCCTTGTTTGAATGAAGTTCCCATCCTCCGCGCGTAGCGCGGAAGCTTTGACATTTCATTAAGTTGATAAAGAAAGAAGACGATTCGTTGTACCATTCTCGACTCTTAATCCTTGCCTGAATTCAGTTTCTTTTGCATTTAATTACATTATTAAAGAAAGAAGACGATTCGTTGTACCATTCTCGACTCTTAATCCTTGTCCGAATTCAATTCCCCTCTCCCCCTCCTGCGCGAAGCACGGAAGCTTTGACGTTTCATTAAATTATTATGGAAAGACGATTCGTTTTACCGTTCTCGACTCTTAATCCTTGTCCGAATTCAGTTTCCCCCTCCCCCTTCCCGCGCGAAGCGCGGAGGCTTTGACGTTTCATTTAGTTATTAGGGAAAGAAGACGATTCGTTGTACCGTTCTCGACTCTTAATCCTCGTTTGAATGAAGTTCCCATTCTCCGCGCGTAGCGCGGAAGCTCTAACATTTCATTTAGTTGATAAAGAAAGAAGACGATTCGTTGTACCATTCTCGACTCTCAATCCTTGTCTGAATTCAGTTTCTTTTGCATTTAATTACATTATTAAAGAAAGAAGACGATTCGTTGTACCATTCTCGACCCTTAATCCTTGTCCGAATTCAGTTCCCCTCTCCCCCTTCCCGCGCGAATTGCGGAAGCTTTGACGTTTCATTAAATTATTAGGGAAAGAAGACGATTCGTTTTACCGTTCTCGACTCTTAATCCTTGTCTAAATTCAGTTTCTTTTGACGCTTTATTAAATTACTAAAGAAAGAAGATGATTCATTGTACCATTCTCGACTCTTAATCCTTGTCTGAATTCAGTTATCCCCCCCTCCCGCGCGAAGCGCGGAAGCTTTGACGTTTCATTAAATTATTAGGGAAAGAAGACGATTCGTTGTACCGTTCTCGACTCTTAATCCTTGTTTGAACGAAGTTCCCATCCTCCGCGCGTAGCGCGGAAGCTCTCACATTTCATTTAGTTGATAAAGAAAGAAGACGATTCGTTGTACCATTCTCGACTCTTAATCCTTGTCTGAATTCAGTTTCTTTTGCATATAATTACATTATTAAAGAAAGAAGACGATTCGTTGTACCATTCTCGACTCTTAATCCTTGTCTAAATTCAGTTTCTTTTTAAGTTTCATTGACTTATTAGAGAAAGAAGACGATTCGTTGTACCGTTCTCGACTCTTAATCCTTGTCCGAATTCAGTTCCCCCCCTCCCCCCTTCACGCGCGAAGCGCAGAAGCTTTGACGTTTCATTAAATTATTAGGGAAAGAAGACGATTCGTTGTACTGTTCTCGACTCTTAATCCTTGTTTGAATGAAGTTCCCATCCTCCGCGCGTAGCGCGGAAGCTCTGACATTTCATTAAGTTGATAAAGAAAGAAGACGATTCGTTGTACCATTCTCGACTCTTAATCCTTGTCTGAATTCAGTTTCGTTTGCATTTAATTACATTATTAAAGAAAGAAGACGATTCGTTGTACCATTCTCGACTCTTAATCCCTGTCTGAATTCAGTTCCCCTCTCCCCCTTCCCGCGCGAAGCGCGGAAGCTTTGACGTTTCATTTAATTTTTAGGGAAAGAAGACGATTCGTTTTACCGTTTTCGACTCTTAATCCTTGTCTGAATTCAGTTCCCCCCTCCCCCTTCCCGCGCGAAGCGCGGAGGCTTTGACGTTTCATTTAATTATTAGGGAAAGAAGACGATTCGTTGTACCGTTCTCGACTATTAATCCTTGTTTGAATGAAGTTTTCATCCTCCGCGCGTAGCGCGGAAGCTCTAACATTTCATTTAGTTGATAAAGAAAGAAGACGATTCGTTGTACCATTCTCGACTCTCAATCCTTGTCTGAATTCAGTTTCTTTTGCATTTAATTACATTATTAAAGAAAGAAGACGATTCGTTGTACCATTCTCGACCCTTAATCCTTGTCCGAATTCAGTTCCCCTCTCCCCCTTCCCGCGCGAATTGCGGAAGCTTTGACGTTTCATTAAATTATTAGGGAAAGAAGACGATTCGTTTTACCGTTCTCGACTCTTAATCCTTGTCTAAATTCAGTTTCTTTTGACGCTTTATTAAATTACTAAAGAAAGAAGATGATTCATTGTACCATTCTCGACTCTTAATCCTTGTCTGAATTCAGTTATCCCCCCCTCCCGCGCGAAGCGCGGAAGCTTTGACGTTTCATTAAATTATTAGGGAAAGAAGACGATTCGTTGTACCGTTCTCGACTCTTAATCCTTGTTTGAACGAAGTTCCCATCCTCCGCGCGTAGCGCGGAAGCTCTCACATTTCATTTAGTTGATAAAGAAAGAAGACGATTCGTTGTACCATTCTCGACTCTTAATCCTTGTCTGAATTCAGTTTCTTTTGCATATAATTACATTATTAAAGAAAGAAGACGATTCGTTGTACCATTCTCGACTCTTAATCCTTGTCTAAATTCAGTTTCTTTTTAAGTTTCATTGACTTATTAGAGAAAGAAGACGATTCGTTGTACCGTTCTCGACTCTTAATCCTTGTCCGAATTCAGTTCCCCCCCTCCCCCCTTCACGCGCGAAGCGCAGAAGCTTTGACGTTTCATTAAATTATTAGGGAAAGAAGACGATTCGTTGTACTGTTCTCGACTCTTAATCCTTGTTTGAATGAAGTTCCCATCCTCCGCGCGTAGCGCGGAAGCTCTGACATTTCATTAAGTTGATAAAGAAAGAAGACGATTCGTTGTACCATTCTCGACTCTTAATCCTTGTCTGAATTCAGTTTCGTTTGCATTTAATTACATTATTAAAGAAAGAAGACGATTCGTTGTACCATTCTCGACTCTTAATCCCTGTCTGAATTCAGTTCCCCTCTCCCCCTTCCCGCGCGAAGCGCGGAAGCTTTGACGTTTCATTTAATTTTTAGGGAAAGAAGACGATTCGTTTTACCGTTTTCGACTCTTAATCCTTGTCTGAATTCAGTTCCCCCCTCCCCCTTCCCGCGCGAAGCGCGGAGGCTTTGACGTTTCATTTAATTATTAGGGAAAGAAGACGATTCGTTGTACCGTTCTCGACTATTAATCCTTGTTTGAATGAAGTTTTCATCCTCCGCGCGTAGCGCGGTAGCTCTGACATTTCATTAAGTTGATAAAGAAAGAAGACGATTCGTTGTACCATTCTCGACTCTTAATCCTTGTCTGAATTCAGTTTCTTTTGCATTTAATTACATTATTAAAGAAAAAAGACGATTCGTTGTACCATTTTCGACTCTTAATCCTTGTCCGAATTCAGTTCCCCCCTCCCCCTTCACGCGCGAAGCGCGGAAGCTTTGACGTTTCATTAAATTATTAGGGAAAGAAGACGATTCGTTGTACTGTTCTCGACTCTTAATCCTTGTTTGAATGAAGTTCCCATCCTCCGCGCGTAGCGCGGAAGCTCTGACATTTCATTAAGTTGATAAAGAAAGAAGACGATTCGTTGTACCATTCTCGACTCTTAATCCTTGTCTGAATTCAGTTTCGTTTGCATTTAATTACATTATTAAAGAAAGAAGACGATTCGTTGTACCATTCTCGACTCTTAATCCCTGTCTGAATTCAGTTCCCCTCTCCCCCTTCCCGCGCGAAGCGCGGAAGCTTTGACGTTTCATTTAATTTTTAGGGAAAGAAGACGATTCGTTTTACCGTTTTCGACTCTTAATCCTTGTCTGAATTCAGTTCCCCCCTCCCCCTTCCCGCGCGAAGCGCGGAGGCTTTGACGTTTCATTTAATTATTAGGGAAAGAAGACGATTCGTTGTACCGTTCTCGACTATTAATCCTTGTTTTCATCCTCCGCGCGTAGCGCGGAAGCTCTGACATTTCATTAAGTTGATAAAGAAAGAAGACGATTCGTTGTACCATTCTCGACTCTTAATCCTTGTCTGAATTCAGTTTCTTTTGCATTTAATTACATTATTAAAGAAAAAAGACGATTCGTTGTACCATTTTCGACTCTTAATACTTGTCCGAATTCAGTTCCCCTCTCCCCCTTCCCGCGCGAAGCGCGGAAGCTTTGACGTTTCATTAAATTATTAGGGAAAGAAGACGATTCGTTTTACCGTTCTCGACTCTTAATCCTTGTCTAAATTCAGTTTCTTTTGACGCTTTATTAAATTACTAAAGAAAGAAGATGATTCATTGTACCATTCTCGACTCTTAATCCCTGTCTGAATTCAGTTCCCCTCTCCCCCTTCCCGCGCGAAGCGCGGAAGCTTTGACGTTTCATTTAATTTTTAGGGAAAGAAGACGATTCGTTTTACCGTTTTCGACTCTTAATCCTTGTCTGAATTCAGTTCCCCCCTCCCCCTTCCCGCGCGAAGCGCGGAGGCTTTGACGTTTCATTTAATTATTAGGGAAAGAAGACGATTCGTTGTACCGTTCTCGACTATTAATCCTTGTTTGAATGAAGTTTTCATCCTCCGCGCGTAGCGCGGAAGCTCTAACATTTCATTTAGTTGATAAAGAAAGAAGACGATTCGTTGTACCATTCTCGACTCTCAATCCTTGTCTGAATTCAGTTTCTTTTGCATTTAATTACATTATTAAAGAAAGAAGACGATTCGTTGTACCATTCTCGACCCTTAATCCTTGTCCGAATTCAGTTCCCCTCTCCCCCTTCCCGCGCGAATTGCGGAAGCTTTGACGTTTCATTAAATTATTAGGGAAAGAAGACGATTCGTTTTACCGTTCTCGACTCTTAATCCTTGTCTAAATTCAGTTTCTTTTGACGCTTTATTAAATTACTAAAGAAAGAAGATGATTCATTGTACCATTCTCGACTCTTAATCCTTGTCTGAATTCAGTTATCCCCCCCTCCCGCGCGAAGCGCGGAAGCTTTGACGTTTCATTAAATTATTAGGGAAAGAAGACGATTCGTTGTACCGTTCTCGACTCTTAATCCTTGTTTGAACGAAGTTCCCATCCTCCGCGCGTAGCGCGGAAGCTCTCACATTTCATTTAGTTGATAAAGAAAGAAGACGATTCGTTGTACCATTCTCGACTCTTAATCCTTGTCTGAATTCAGTTTCTTTTGCATATAATTACATTATTAAAGAAAGAAGACGATTCGTTGTACCATTCTCGACTCTTAATCCTTGTCTAAATTCAGTTTCTTTTTAAGTTTCATTGACTTATTAGAGAAAGAAGACGATTCGTTGTACCGTTCTCGACTCTTAATCCTTGTCCGAATTCAGTTCCCCCCCTCCCCCCTTCACGCGCGAAGCGCAGAAGCTTTGACGTTTCATTAAATTATTAGGGAAAGAAGACGATTCGTTGTACTGTTCTCGACTCTTAATCCTTGTTTGAATGAAGTTCCCATCCTCCGCGCGTAGCGCGGAAGCTCTGACATTTCATTAAGTTGATAAAGAAAGAAGACGATTCGTTGTACCATTCTCGACTCTTAATCCTTGTCTGAATTCAGTTTCGTTTGCATTTAATTACATTATTAAAGAAAGAAGACGATTCGTTGTACCATTCTCGACTCTTAATCCCTGTCTGAATTCAGTTCCCCTCTCCCCCTTCCCGCGCGAAGCGCGGAAGCTTTGACGTTTCATTTAATTTTTAGGGAAAGAAGACGATTCGTTTTACCGTTTTCGACTCTTAATCCTTGTCTGAATTCAGTTCCCCCCTCCCCCTTCCCGCGCGAAGCGCGGAGGCTTTGACGTTTCATTTAATTATTAGGGAAAGAAGACGATTCGTTGTACCGTTCTCGACTATTAATCCTTGTTTGAATGAAGTTTTCATCCTCCGCGCGTAGCGCGGTAGCTCTGACATTTCATTAAGTTGATAAAGAAAGAAGACGATTCGTTGTACCATTCTCGACTCTTAATCCTTGTCTGAATTCAGTTTCGTTTGCATTTAATTACATTATTAAAGAAAGAAGACGATTCGTTGTACCATTCTCGACTCTTAATCCCTGTCTGAATTCAGTTCCCCTCTCCCCCTTCCCGCGCGAAGCGCGGAAGCTTTGACGTTTCATTTAATTTTTAGGGAAAGAAGACGATTCGTTTTACCGTTTTCGACTCTTAATCCTTGTCTGAATTCAGTTCCCCCCTCCCCCTTCCCGCGCGAAGCGCGGAGGCTTTGACGTTTCATTTAATTATTAGGGAAAGAAGACGATTCGTTGTACCGTTCTCGACTATTAATCCTTGTTTTCATCCTCCGCGCGTAGCGCGGAAGCTCTGACATTTCATTAAGTTGATAAAGAAAGAAGACGATTCGTTGTACCATTCTCGACTCTTAATCCTTGTCTGAATTCAGTTTCTTTTGCATTTAATTACATTATTAAAGAAAAAAGACGATTCGTTGTACCATTTTCGACTCTTAATACTTGTCCGAATTCAGTTCCCCTCTCCCCCTTCCCGCGCGAAGCGCGGAAGCTTTGACGTTTCATTAAATTATTAGGGAAAGAAGACGATTCGTTTTACCGTTCTCGACTCTTAATCCTTGTCTAAATTCAGTTTCTTTTGACGCTTTATTAAATTACTAAAGAAAGAAGATGATTCATTGTACCATTCTCGACTCTTAATCCCTGTCTGAATTCAGTTCCCCTCTCCCCCTTCCCGCGCGAAGCGCGGAAGCTTTGACGTTTCATTTAATTTTTAGGGAAAGAAGACGATTCGTTTTACCGTTTTCGACTCTTAATCCTTGTCTGAATTCAGTTCCCCCCTCCCCCTTCCCGCGCGAAGCGCGGAGGCTTTGACGTTTCATTTAATTATTAGGGAAAGAAGACGATTCGTTGTACCGTTCTCGACTATTAATCCTTGTTTGAATGAAGTTTTCATCCTCCGCGCGTAGCGCGGAAGCTCTAACATTTCATTTAGTTGATAAAGAAAGAAGACGATTCGTTGTACCATTCTCGACTCTCAATCCTTGTCTGAATTCAGTTTCTTTTGCATTTAATTACATTATTAAAGAAAGAAGACGATTCGTTGTACCATTCTCGACCCTTAATCCTTGTCCGAATTCAGTTCCCCTCTCCCCCTTCCCGCGCGAATTGCGGAAGCTTTGACGTTTCATTAAATTATTAGGGAAAGAAGACGATTCGTTTTACCGTTCTCGACTCTTAATCCTTGTCTAAATTCAGTTTCTTTTGACGCTTTATTAAATTACTAAAGAAAGAAGATGATTCATTGTACCATTCTCGACTCTTAATCCTTGTCTGAATTCAGTTATCCCCCCCTCCCGCGCGAAGCGCGGAAGCTTTGACGTTTCATTAAATTATTAGGGAAAGAAGACGATTCGTTGTACCGTTCTCGACTCTTAATCCTTGTTTGAACGAAGTTCCCATCCTCCGCGCGTAGCGCGGAAGCTCTCACATTTCATTTAGTTGATAAAGAAAGAAGACGATTCGTTGTACCATTCTCGACTCTTAATCCTTGTCTGAATTCAGTTTCTTTTGCATATAATTACATTATTAAAGAAAGAAGACGATTCGTTGTACCATTCTCGACTCTTAATCCTTGTCTAAATTCAGTTTCTTTTTAAGTTTCATTGACTTATTAGAGAAAGAAGACGATTCGTTGTACCGTTCTCGACTCTTAATCCTTGTCCGAATTCAGTTCCCCCCCTCCCCCCTTCACGCGCGAAGCGCAGAAGCTTTGACGTTTCATTAAATTATTAGGGAAAGAAGACGATTCGTTGTACTGTTCTCGACTCTTAATCCTTGTTTGAATGAAGTTCCCATCCTCCGCGCGTAGCGCGGAAGCTCTGACATTTCATTAAGTTGATAAAGAAAGAAGACGATTCGTTGTACCATTCTCGACTCTTAATCCTTGTCTGAATTCAGTTTCGTTTGCATTTAATTACATTATTAAAGAAAGAAGACGATTCGTTGTACCATTCTCGACTCTTAATCCCTGTCTGAATTCAGTTCCCCTCTCCCCCTTCCCGCGCGAAGCGCGGAAGCTTTGACGTTTCATTTAATTTTTAGGGAAAGAAGACGATTCGTTTTACCGTTTTCGACTCTTAATCCTTGTCTGAATTCAGTTCCCCCCTCCCCCTTCCCGCGCGAAGCGCGGAGGCTTTGACGTTTCATTTAATTATTAGGGAAAGAAGACGATTCGTTGTACCGTTCTCGACTATTAATCCTTGTTTGAATGAAGTTTTCATCCTCCGCGCGTAGCGCGGTAGCTCTGACATTTCATTAAGTTGATAAAGAAAGAAGACGATTCGTTGTACCATTCTCGACTCTTAATCCTTGTCTGAATTCAGTTTCTTTTGCATTTAATTACATTATTAAAGAAAAAAGACGATTCGTTGTACCATTTTCGACTCTTAATCCTTGTCCGAATTCAGTTCCCCCCTCCCCCTTCACGCGCGAAGCGCGGAAGCTTTGACGTTTCATTAAATTATTAGGGAAAGAAGACGATTCGTTGTACTGTTCTCGACTCTTAATCCTTGTTTGAATGAAGTTCCCATCCTCCGCGCGTAGCGCGGAAGCTCTGACATTTCATTAAGTTGATAAAGAAAGAAGACGATTCGTTGTACCATTCTCGACTCTTAATCCTTGTCTGAATTCAGTTTCGTTTGCATTTAATTACATTATTAAAGAAAGAAGACGATTCGTTGTACCATTCTCGACTCTTAATCCCTGTCTGAATTCAGTTCCCCTCTCCCCCTTCCCGCGCGAAGCGCGGAAGCTTTGACGTTTCATTTAATTTTTAGGGAAAGAAGACGATTCGTTTTACCGTTTTCGACTCTTAATCCTTGTCTGAATTCAGTTCCCCCCTCCCCCTTCCCGCGCGAAGCGCGGAGGCTTTGACGTTTCATTTAATTATTAGGGAAAGAAGACGATTCGTTGTACCGTTCTCGACTATTAATCCTTGTTTTCATCCTCCGCGCGTAGCGCGGAAGCTCTGACATTTCATTAAGTTGATAAAGAAAGAAGACGATTCGTTGTACCATTCTCGACTCTTAATCCTTGTCTGAATTCAGTTTCTTTTGCATTTAATTACATTATTAAAGAAAAAAGACGATTCGTTGTACCATTTTCGACTCTTAATACTTGTCCGAATTCAGTTCCCCTCTCCCCCTTCCCGCGCGAAGCGCGGAAGCTTTGACGTTTCATTAAATTATTAGGGAAAGAAGACGATTCGTTTTACCGTTCTCGACTCTTAATCCTTGTCTAAATTCAGTTTCTTTTGACGCTTTATTAAATTACTAAAGAAAGAAGATGATTCATTGTACCATTCTCGACTCTTAATCCTTGTCTGAATTCAGTTATCCCCCCCTCCCGCGCGAAGCGAGGAAGCTTCGACGTTTCATTACATTATTAGAGAAAGATGACGATTCGTTGTACCGTTCTCGACTCTTAATTTTTTTTTCGTACGTCCGCTTCCTTTCTTCTATCTCTCTCTCTCTTTTTTTTTGGCCGGCGTTTTTTTTTTTTTTTTTTTTTTTCGGGGAGGGGGGGGGGGGGGGGCGACCGCACCCACCGCCCCCTGGCTACGCGCCTGTATCCTCTCTGTATCTCATTATCTCCCTTTCCCACTCTCTACTTCTTTTTTTGCACTTTTGCGCTTCGCGCTTAACATTTAGCTCGTTGCTTTTTAACGCTGCGGCTTTGCATTATTTTGGCGCACTGCATTTCTATAATGCTGTTGATTGAATAAATTGAATAAATTCATCAATTCCTGATGAAGCCGTATGAGCGAGAATTCCATTTATTCTTGTCTCTTTTACATATGTATTATGAACATGAGATAGCAAAATATGTATATTGATGGTCATTTTGCGAGTAATAAACATTTACTACTGTCATCGGGCTATCATCATTAATTTTTCTCTTCATTTTTTTTTTTTTTATGGTGAATTATTGGGGGGATGATTGTACAGGCCACCCCCCCACACCTGAAATATTGGGGGGGGGGGGGATATATACCCCCACCCCCCCCGGGATCGACACCCATGATATTCATTGTCTTATATCTGAAGACTATTATCATGAAAGCAAGTAATTATGTTAGTTCACTTACAAACAGGAATTAAAACAAATATTTAAATGAGAAAGAAACAATGTTGTTGTAAGGCAACATTATTCTTTGAATAATATTTTTGAAGAAAAACTTGAATAAAAAAAAAACGGGCAAAAATATGTACAATTATGATATATAACATTCTTTGTCACAACAAGAGCTACAGAAAAATGCAAGTTGTATGCCAGTTGACGTGTACCTGCCGTGCAATTGCTCTTCAGCGTGAAAAAACACCCTTTAAATAACCCACTATGTACACAAAACAATAGAAAAAAACATAGTGTGGTATGCCGTCTATTCATTTCAACAAGTTTGGTGAGACGTCTTCAGACAAAATAAAATGATTTGAGCTCATGCTTATAAACTTTTAAAGCACACTTGAAGCTCGAGATAACTTCAATATCCGGTAATGATAAGAAGTTTCGTGATTAGCTGTTTGATTGTCTTTCTGACATGGTTATGATTTACGTGGATTAGAAAGAAAAAAGTTACGAAAGTTTGCTGGAAGTCACGTTGGCCATGCGTGATGTAACCATTATCAGAGCCATATATACACGCAGATCGGGTAACTTTGTTACAGTTGGTCACAAAATGGCATCTATTCTTTTGTTTTGTGCTTGCCCAACAAGGCAGAATTAGCCATATTGTGCCCAACTCGAACCGGTAAGTTGGCCAAACTCTCCTCCATTGTTTTGTACTCCAATCGCAAAAAGTTTTCTACATTCTCGAAGTGGACCTAGTATTACTTTCGCGGAGAATATGTAAAAATACGTATGTTAGGCAGAAGGTCTACTTCACATCTAATCCTAGTGAATGCAAAGTGTCGTCGGAAACATTATTCGTTACTCGGAAAGCCCATAACACTTCGGGTCAGTTTTACCCAAGAACTTCTTTAAAGAATGACCATATATTTCATGAAATTAAAAAGAGACCGAATATTACATCAAGAAAGGGTTGCCAAAAAGTACTTTGACTTAACTTTTGCTGCCCCCGATATTGGTGTAAAGAAAATACCTTTTCAGGGTCTCGCTCGTCAAGAGGGTCTGTCCTTGTCTTACGTAACGGCAACACAAGGGCATGTGTGCGGCCTTCAACTTACCAGGAGCGGAGTTTAGACTTTGTCCTTAGTTTGAGGACAGACTCTGTCCTTCCCTCACGGTCGGGTTGTACCCTTGCTCGGAGGTCGGGCTGCTCGAAAACGGTATAGATATAGCTCCGTACACAAGCCGGGATCAAGAAAGCGGGAAAACTTCTTCCCGAGTCTTTGCTGTCGCAATCAAAATGCTAGCGTTCTAATCAAACATCTTATTTATACCAAGTATTAAAGAGCACGATTACTCGACACCAAATATTGAGCTGCCCTTCTTCGTAATATCTGAGTTAATGAATAGAACAAAAATATTTTAAATCCTCTCTTCTGTTACCAATAATTTGTGTGCATGGTTAAGCCGCAACACAGCTTACATGGATGGTTTAACGGCACGATATATATTGAGTGATTAGAGACGAGAGCAATGATATCGACACTGTCTGTAACATTTTAATGAATTTGTGACAATAATATAGGATTTCCCGGCCAAATTCGCGATATTGTCATAAAAATGAATTTTGTCTTGCGTTCAAATTCGACGGTTTTAGTGCTGTCAGGTATATATCGGGTTTATATTCCTTTTTCTAGTTTTCAAATCTATGAAGTTTTCGTTAGTATCTATGTATATTTCATTAAAATTAATAAACAATGTGCTTCTTTCGCTATTTGCTCATCCGATTTGGCGCAACACGATTTTTTGACATCGCGACGGTGTACTTCTAGCATTCTAATTCATTTGTAGCATTCAAATTAGCATTTTGTGCACTTAAATTGATGTTCATATACATTTCTAGTTAATTGCACACTTTTTATATCTCATTCTTTTTCTTTCAAGATTGTTTTGTTCAAGTGTCTTTCATCATATTTTATTTTCTTGCATTTATACACAATATACTTATTAGATTTATTTGATATTCATCAGCATTTAAGTTTGACTGTTCAGAAAGAAAAAAAACGAATTGCATCTACGGACTCGATGGTCTCAATATGTTTGTACATTTTCATGTTTACTTTATAATGTCTGACTACACCCATATGCATTGTCTTGAGCATGAGCAAATAACAGAATAGACCCCGATGGCAAATCATGCATTTTAATTGCATTATTTTAAAACTGTAAACGTGTGTTGCATTTCTTCCCCCTAACATTCCTAACTTGAATAAACATATTTTGAATACGAATGACAGGTGTTAATTTAAATGATAACAATGACACCTCGACAAGTGACGTTTAATTTGATTACTAGTTCAGCAGTTTTTAAATTAAATGACAGATCCGTGAAACCCTTCGACCAAAATTCCTAAATTAATGACAAAAACGGGAAAATTGAAAGATAATTGGCATGGCAAAGCCGATCTGCGCTAACTTAAATGCAAGGTAAATGAATTCGAATGACAAACTCGCGAATTTCGCCGGGAAATCCTATAATAATGAGTAATAATGCGCAACAAACTAATAATAACAATAAGAACAACAACATTACTACTACTTCTTCTTGTACTACTACTACTACTACCCTTATGGAACAATCACAGTGTTAACACATAGTGGACCACACTGTGTACCACATAGTCAAACATAATGTGGTATGTAGTTGCCACCACAGTGTGGTACGCACCACATAGTACACCACAGCGTTACCACATGTCCCAAAATCACATGTGCTAATAATTGGCAATTATATATTTTGTAATATTTTCGAAATGAATGGCATATAATTAAGTCATCAGTAATTCAGAAATATACTTTGGTAAATATGTGTCACTCTGTGTTGACTATGTACGACTATGTGGTAAACCACATGATCTGAACCCCACAGTGTGACAATACTGTGGCCACAGAGTTAACACATAGTTAAATACATACCACATTGTGGTAAATATGTGTCACTCTGTGTGAAATATGACCGATTATGTGGTAAACCAAACCCAACACTGTGACAATACTGTGAGCACATAGTTTTCACATAGTTCAGTACATACAGCACTGTGGTAAAGATGTGTCACTCTGTGTTAAATATGTACGACAATGTGTAAACCACATGATTTGTACCCCATACTGTGACAATACTGTGAACACAGAGTTTACACAAAGCTCAGAACATACCACACTGTGGTAAATATGTGTCACTGTGTGTTAAATATGTACGACTATGTGGTAAACCACGTGATTTAAACCCACACTGTGAAAATACTTAGGCCACAGAGTTAACACATAGTTCAATACATACCACATTGTGGTAAATATGTGTCACTCTGTGTGAAATATGACCGATTATGTGGTAAACCAAACCCCACACTGTGACAATACTGTGAGCACATAGTTTCCACATAGTTCAGTACTTACCACACTATGTTAAATATGTGTCACTCTGTGTTAAATATGTACGACAATGTGGTAAA
Source organism: Strongylocentrotus droebachiensis (assembly GCA_035222895.1). NCBI lineage: Eukaryota > Metazoa > Echinodermata > Echinoidea > Camarodonta > Strongylocentrotidae > Strongylocentrotus > Strongylocentrotus droebachiensis. The sequence continues at coordinate 75,562 of JAVYIG010001987.1, read as the reverse complement.
CCACATGATTTGAACCCCACACTGTGACAATACTGTGAACACAGAGTTTACACAAAGCTCAGAACATACCACATTTTGGTTTATAGCAAGTGAACCGATTTTTGTAGGTCTTGTTGGTGGGAACGGAACTGAGTTGACAGATATGTTGGCATTGGGGATATATTTGTATTCATTACAGGATGTGAACGAATTCCTCTGATCAAATATTTTACAATAATCCCTGCTGCCGTTTTTGTTGTCTGTACCTTTGTTGGGCCACCTGTACTATGAGTTATTTATATAAATCATTTATTTATTGCAACCATGAGTTGGATTTCATACAGTAAAAAAGGCAGGCATACAAATGGTTCACAATATAGTTATATGTATATATACTTTGTACAATAAAACTGTATAAATTGACACTTTAAATGCATAGATATGAAAAGAAGAAAAAGAAAAAACACTCAAGAGCAATCGCATTTAAGCATAATTATAAGGTACATAGGACTTCAAAGGACCAATAATCATATATCAACTGACTTCAACGTATTGTTCAACAATTAAAATTGAGAAAGATTTTGAAAGAAAGAGAGAGACAGTAAATCCAAATTGAGTGGTGGTATAATGCATTATTCCTAAAAAAATATATCCAGTCAAATTCAATTGATATTAAATTTGTTACATTCTAAATTATTTTGAAATTCATATAATAAGAAAATGTGTAATTTAAGTAAAACGTTTACACAGCACTTTAATTCAATATAAAATTGGCAATAATGATTATTAATTAAATGTAATACCCTGTACAAAGCTTGAGTACATGTACCCCCAAGTTTGATACTAATACACCGTTGTCGTATAATAATAACAGATATGTAAAATAAGATTTAAACATAAATACATGGACCAGCAATCATATATCAACTGACATCGACATATTGTTCAGAACAGTTAAAATTGAGGAAGATTTTGAAAGAAAGAGAGAGACAGTAAACCCAAATTGAGTGGTGGTATAATGCATTATTCGTAAAAATTAATCCAGACAAATTCGATTGATATCAAATTTTTTACATTTTCAATTATTTTAAAATTCATATAATAAACAAGTGTGTAATTTAAGTAAAATGTCACGGTATTTTAATTCAATATAAAATTGGCAATAATGATTATTAATTAAATTTAATACCCTGTACACAGCTTGAAGACACTAATAAACCGGTGTCGTATGATATTCACAAATATATAAAATAGGATTGATGTCTTCTTAAATTAAAATTATTAAATTTGATTAACGAGAATATACTCAATAAAAAGGACAATAAAAATACATTAAATTTGGCAAGATCATTGTAGATTAAACAGACACCAGGGTATGAAGCTATTTTTGTATCTATTAGTTTTGCATTTGGGAGGGTACAGGTCTTTGCTGTTCCGAAGAGAGTATCTTGTTTCTCTTGGAGCAGGAAGAAGATGATTTAGCATATGACTGGGGTTACGAATTTGGGTAAACAAATTAAGGCATAGTTTTTGTCTACGTTCAGAAAGAGATTGGAGGTTAAGAGAGACAAGGGCGTCAGAGTACGATAGTCCATTTATGTAACTTTTGAAAGAAAATTCCATTCTTACTTGTTAGGAAGTAAAGTTACATCTGCAGTGTCATTAACAATTTAGGATTCAAAAGGGTGGTGGTAGTACGTACGAGCTAGGTTTAATAGAGATCAGAGATGTTGAACGGTGTGGAATCCATTGAACCGTGTCCGTTCGACTTCAGTATTTATCCATTTGTATAAAAAAAACTCTGCACATGCTTCGGTCGATTTTTTTTCTGTCGATTTTTTTTGTCACATCATTGAATGTGACAGTCTGGGTTATTTTTCAACCACTGTGTGTAAAGACTTAATAAAGTCTCATATTATGTAGACTTCGCGGAATCGTCGTTTTCGTCGATAAGCATTTATTGGTCCTAAACTCATTCCAACCTTTAAATACTTCACTGTGTTTACCTTGTTCTGCGGTTAATCGTACTTTGCTCGTGATTAACCTTATTTGACCTTTTATAAAAATGTTTTATCTACATGTTATAGTGACTATCAAGCATTTTTACACACACGCGGGACAACAACCGGAGGGAATAAATAACTCTGATGATATGTTAGTCGTTATCTACATTCATAATTCTTAATCAAGTCACATGATTCTCATCTCCCTTGCTGTGTCACTGAAGGTACACCAAGTCACAGAGCGAAGATTCAGTTACTATAGTCAATGAGGAATAATTGACAGGTAAATTGCCAAAGTAATTTTAGTTAAATTAGCTTTAACTGGATATAAACTTGTGTGCTTTATTTTTGATCGCTCTTTGACCCATCACTTAACACCATCAGTCTCCCGGGGTCCTGAGCTAGTGCTACAGATAGGCCTTGAAACAGTGGGAGGTTCGGTCGATTAGATTTGATGATTATTTTTGTTGTTTTACTATCCTACCTAACTGACAGGTATTAAGTTATGTGGTCTTGGGAATGCGTCATCGGACTGCGGATCACATGGTTCGCATCCCAACTGCGCAATTCTAATGGCCCGTATTCTGAAGTCGTGTCTAACTCCTGTTTAACTAAACAGTTGTCTAAGTCCTGTCTAAGTCCCGTCTAACTTTAGACACGAAGTCGTGTCTAACTTTTTTCGTATTCTGAAGTCGTGTTTAAATAAAGTTAAACACGAAGTCCTGTCTAAGTCCTGTTTAACTTTAGACAACTGCGAGGGGTTGTTTAAGTCCTGTTTAAGAGCGCGATTCTGCTGCTTTTCAACGTCTACGGTACACTCTACTTGCTGACCCCGAACTTGCGGGGAGAACGATGGTACGTGCATCCTATACAATTTCAAATACATTTTGCAGGATTTTTTCTCGTGTAGCCTGATTTTTTTTCTCGATAATATTAACTATTCTTATCTAATGGTGATATCTTGGAAATTCCATAATCTATAATAAACTAACCATTCTGTTGGAGAAGTTTCTTTGCTGGTTCTTCCGAGCACAGAGGCACTGATAAGTGATATTATTAGTGCGTTTGTGTACAGTACGTGTAGTACACGTAGGCCTACGTACGTACGTCACAGTGCAATACATGCATGCAGTCGAGTCTAGTCATTACGTCACGATCACATCACCATGGTACCAGCACGCGCACAGCTAGGCACGCGCACAGCTAGCTAGCTGTGCGCGTTAATTTATTTATCCGGTGCGCGCACGCATGCGCATTGGGTCTATCGTCAGAATTAACGCCTACTGGGCATGCGCAGAAGTCGTGACTGAAAGTTAAACAAGACTTGCGCAGAACTTAAACAGTTGTTTAGTTAAACACCACTTAGACAGGACTTAAACAGTTGTTTAGTTAGACGAGACTTAGACACGACTTCAGAATACGAAATTTAGTTAAACAGGACTTAGACACGACCTCGCGTCTAAGTCCTGTTTAAGTCTTGTCTAACTAAACAGTTGTTTAACTTTAGTCGTGGCTAAGTTAGACAAGACTTCAGAATACGGGCCTATGTCTTTAGAAAACCATTAATCTGCATTTCGCACTTTCAACCCAGGTGTACAAAGTGGGTACCTGTAATTCACTGAATGCTTTCAACACCTTAAGGCAATTAAGCTAAAGGAAATAAGGCAGTGGCGCTTTGTAGGCGCCGTGAGCATACACAAGGGTAGATATTTGCCCAATAATATGTAGCTATTTTTTTATCCTCATGTCTTTTATACAGAGTTATCTAACATCCAGTCCTCATTGCCATGGAAACGGTCACCTACACCGGTGATGATGATGACATCATCATCGTTGTGGAGGAGCAGAAGGAAGGCGACCATCTCGCGGAGGTTCAGAGAGAAGCCAGAAAGAGAGCAGACTCCATCTTAGGAAAGATGACGAGTTCGATGACGTACAAGCTAGCTGATAGACCTCCCTGGTATTCAACGATAGTCCTCGCGTTCCAAGTAAGAAAAAGTGTTATTTAAAGAGAAATTGAGTTCTGGGAAAAGTCAAACATATTTTGCGAGCTTGTCCATTTTTTTTAACGTAAATGTGGAAGAGTATCATAAAAAAAACCCTGTTCAAAAGCCCTCATATTCGAAATATCACAGGTAACAGGTGAATGTTTGTGCAATCCCATAGTGCCTGTGACTATAAGCAGGACTGGGCGAATTTTTAAAATCGTTTTGATGATTTCAAAACCTCAAAGTATACACCAATACTTCTGTGCTACATAATCAAATTCCCATCGCTTCCACACAGTTTCTTTCATAATGAAATCGCTTTATGGCACACACTACATTGTAAAATAAACCGTCTGGAAGCAATTGAGCATGTTCGGAGAGATTAATGTACTACATAGGAAGTGACCTATACAGTGAGACGGGTTCTAAAATAATAAAAGTGAAAAAACCCCGATTAAATCTTACTGAATATCAAACGTTCTACATACAATAATAGGGTATAAGGGACAACATCAACATGTGGCATCGACACAATATTTTCCCAGACTTGGGGATTATCGAAGCAGACTGATACAACAAAGATGCTGAAACATTACCATACGTAAACATTATATGAGTGAAACACAACAGGTAAAATCTTTGTCAGTTATTCTTTTTCAAAGTTACATCAAATTGTGGAGTAATAATAAACCTCAAAGTTCGAATGGAAAGTAAACAATGGGTGATAAAAAAAAAGGAAATCCACAAAAATAATGTTTGCAGTGAACGCTGGCATAAGCATACAGGAACCGTTTCGCCGGAGGGGGAGGTGGAGGGGGGCAAGGCTGATGTCTCTTGCCCTAATATCAACTTTTCAATGAAGGGGGAGGGGGGGGGGGGCAGGATTTATGTCTGTTGCTCGAATATCAACTTTCCAAATAATAATTTCCAAATATTGCGATCTAATGAAGCGAGCGAGCAAAATATTGAAAATTATGCAAAGACATGTATACTAATGTTCGGCGGTCAAAATCCTTCACCAACTGAACTCCTAACTTCAACCCTAGACCCAACTATTTACCTGTTAGTAAGTCACTGATCACTTTTTTGCCCTGATGCCTGTAGGCCCGTCAATTGACAACCTCTAAATTAGATCCCGCCACTCTGCTCTGTCAAGGGCCAAGTACCTCATTTTCTCGTGAGCTTTCTCTTCTCTTTGGGTGATATCTTTAATTTGGTCTTTCTATCTCTTTCGCGGTCTTCAAATAGGTCTTTCCTTTTCGGTTCCTAACCCTAACCCTAACTAAAACACAACTGCAAACAATACCCGAACCCTATTCCTTTGTATGAAATATAGTCTTGACCAATTGCAGCCGGAGCAAATACCATCTTTTGACAAAAGATATCGCTTGCTCTAATTCTTGATGTTTCATTAATATGATACCTCTAGCATTTTCTAACAATGTTCGGTGGATGCCTTGCCATTCCCTTTGTGTTGGGACCAGCTCTATGCATCGAGGGGAAAGTTATTCTCCTCTCCAAACTCTTCGCCACTATCTGCTTTCTATCTGGAATCCAGACATTCATCATGACGACCTTTGGTGTACGGTAAGCACCCCCTATGTCCTTTCCTGCAAAACAGCAACACGACAATTACTAGTACTATAGTACCAGTACTACTACTACTACTACTACAACTACTACTACTACAACAACAAAAAAAACCCCAAAAACAACAGCAACTACTACTACTACTACTACAACTACTACTACTACTATAATACTATTAGTACTATACTATGTTTTCTTCTACTACTACTATTTCCACTACTACTACTTCCACTACTACTACATGTACTTCTAATGATAATACTTATACTAATACTACTGCCGATGATAATAATGTTATTCTTGATGATAATAACAGTAATATGTCTATATATTTATATAATGCAGCTGCCATACCAATATAGTCTATCGAGTTTTACAAAGTATCTTATTATTACGTCGGCTCTAGCAGAGATACCATGATTCGGCGCTGACTCCCAGCCTTAATCATTCAAAGAATATCATTCTACCGAGTACCATTTACTTTACATAAGTGGAGATTGGCAAATTTAGACTAAAGTATAGCAAAATGACACAGACGCCATTCTAGGGAGTGGACGAACCATGCACCATGCGTTCCATATCACTTCTATACATTACGTTGTATATATTATTTTGCTTTGAATGTTCCCGAATTGACCGAACTATTTTTTTGAAATAGTGTTTTTTCAATTTTTGTGAAAATTCCCGACCTCATGATACGGATTTACATTTTCCAAGAGAGTGAAAGTGATGCATGCAAAACGCATGTGTTTGAATCCCATGACCACGATGACTGGGGTAATATATTTCTAATGTTTTGTTTCGTATCAAGCTCACTCAATTTATCAATGTAATTTATGATGAAACCATTTCTTTCTTATCCTACTGAGAAAATGGTCGATTATTATTTCGTAAATGCAAACTGCACTCCGACCCCAGGAAAGTATGGACTTAAGCAACCCGCAGCTCATGCTGTTGAAAATTACTTTTAATACATTTTCCCCTTTCTCTACCATTTTTTCCATGACGTAGACTTCCCATTGTCCAGGGACCCTCGTTTGCTTTTGTTGTTCCGTTAATCTCTATGATGAATGTGCGAGAGGCCTGTCCGGCTGGAGGTGGTAAGTCATCCTAAAAGAGCCAAGTAGTGTTTCCCCTGTCCCATGATTGTGATTAGTTATGCTATGGTCACATTACCCAAAAGTAGCCTGCCCGGCGGCTGCCCGGCCACCGAGCGGTGGCCGCCCAGGCACCGCTCGTTTCTAGGGCAACGCTCGGTCGCCGCTGAAGTTTTAGCGTGGAGTTAAAATTTGGGCGGCGCCTGTTCACTTTTCACTCGCCGCCCAAAATACGCTCGGTGCCTGGGCGGTCGCCGCCCGGACACCGACCTAACCTAATTCCAGCAGCGACCGAGCAGGCTACTGATCGGTCGGTCGCTGCTCTGATTTGTGACCATAGCTTAAGGTATAGCAACAGTTAACACTGTGTTAAAACAGTTCCAACTCTGGGTGGAGACAGTGGTGACCACACCGAGGGAACTATGGGAATAAAGTGTGGAAATCGTGTGAAACCTCTATAAAATTAATGACAGCTTACAGAAAACTTAGTTAAGAAACGGAGTGACAGCAATCGGGACAAAGAGCACACAATGTGAACCCAGTAACGAGAAATAGGGAAAACAACGAGGAAAAGGCTAAACAATGAATGTGAAGACTTTGACGAAACGCAGTGAGCTCCGTAGGAAAGTGTGTAAAGAGTAGGAAACAGTGTATAAAGACTGTGAGCACAAAGTGGAAAGTTTTCAAAACTTCCCACAGTTTTTGCACCTTTTGTTGTTTTTGTTCTTAATTTACTTTCTATGATGAATATGCGAGCTGCTCTTCAGCTAGAGACGGTAAGCAGTCTTGAACTAAGTTCCCCACAGTGTCACAAAGTTAAATTTGAAAGCAGTCATTATGATACAATTGTGGCAATACAGCGTGGCACCAGTGTGGAAACATAATGAAAGTGGTATCAGCATTGGGAGACACGTCTGAATATTGTATGGAAACAGAATGAATAAAAATGAAGTATTTATTTGTCCGAACTCTAGGCCGAAATTGTGCGGAAACAGTTTAAAATAAGTGTGGAAACGTTTTGAACATGGCGTAAACAGTGTGAAAATAAGCCCTAGTGTGTGAGCACACATTTTGTTAACACTGTGGTCCTCGATAAAACCATGTACGTGTGGGTAGTTCATCTACGTTTTCTCAAACCATGGAAACGTCAGCACAGGGAGTTATAATGAGTGATTTCAAGTTAGGTGTTAGTGTTTAGAGCAGTGAAGAGCTCTTAAATCGAGCTAATTTTTTGTTTTTGTTTCGTAATATTATTTATTGTATTCATTCATTACATGTACATCCTACAACTTATTTCAAATTGCAATACATAACATAACGGAGTAGACAATATACACAACTCCATTATTTTGAATGAATAAATCTCATCATAATAACCCCCTTACCAAATTAAAGCACAAAACAATGAAGAAACCTGAACAAAAATTCTTAAAGATATTGTTGAGTTCTGGCCATGCTGTTGCATTATGAATTAGGAATTTTTGTGCGTAAATGTCAGCATTTTTGTGCGTAAATGTCAGATGTTTTAATAGCATCTCAGTAATTACCCATTGAATATTGCTAAAGAATCGCAAGAATAAAAAGAACTGAACACAGGCATGGATACATTGGACTACATAAACGTTTGGTATGAGAACTTTGTGCAGAATTTAAGACTTAATTGTAACCATTTGTTCAATAAGAAAGCTCTCAGTCTAAAGCAACTTTTTCCATGGGACATAGCTACTACGAGGATCCAGGATTTCTTAGGGGAGGGGGCCCAACTTTTTTTTTTTTTTTGCTCCCGAAAATTTGAAAATCGCGCCGGCCGAAAAGTCGCTCAGTGGGGGGGGGGGGGGGGGGGGGGGGGGGGGGGGGGGGCGGGGGGCAAGCGGACACTTTTTTTTTTTTTTTTTGGAGTCCAAAAAAAAATCGCAACGACTCAGCCAGCCGAAAAGTCGCTCAGTGGGGGGGGGGGGGGGGGGGGGGGGGGGGGGGGGGGGGGGGGGGGTAGTTGAGCACATTTTTTTTTTTTTGGTCCTCGAAAATTTTAAAATTTGCACCCCCCCCTTGAGCGCCAGGGGGGGGGGGGCCCAACCCCAAAAAAAGGTAAAAATCGCGTGATATTTTTAGGGCCCCCCCCCCTGGATCCGCCACTGCGAGGTTCTTCTAAATAGGAACAGAATACATGACGAAGCTCTTAATTGATTGATTAAATCTCTAAAAGAACTCGATCTTGTCCTCGCTACCAAGAACCATATTTTCGCGTTCGTGACATACATGTACGTTTGATAAAACATTTGAACGTTAAAATCGAACGTAAAACAAAACACACTTCGCTCTGAACGGCTGTAATTGTCTATTTCTTGTACAATAATTGAATGAGCAGCAATAAAATGAGAACGATGATTCGATGAATCGATGATTTTCCGTGAATCTAGAAAACATTGCTTTTGCATAAGTGATAAAATCTTGAAAGGGTGCACTATGAGTAAATAACATTTTAAAAGCCCTTATATCAAATATTTTTAGAAGGATAAAGCTACGTTTCAGTAGTACTTTTTCACTAGCAATTCATATATTTTTCCTTCAGTTTTTCTAATGAATTTTGTCTATTTCTCTCATTCAGATAACTCAACGAATGTTGAGGATAATGCAGAGTTTTATAGTCGCATACAAGAGGTAAGATAAACTACTATATTCGGAATCCTCCCTTTATTTCACGTGCCGATATTCTAGAATAGAGATAATCAATATAACTAGAAGCACCAGATACATATCTCGTCAGCATAATACAATAAATTAACAAAAAATTATATTTCATAAAAATCATAACTCATCCTTACAGATTATTTCCAGTAATTGATTTATAATTAATATCATGACTAATACAATAACTCAGTTTGATATTTTAGATTTCAAACAATATGCTATTCCCTGTTTTAAATCTAGAAGGGTCGAGTTTGTTTTAATTCACATGGTTTGTGATGGGAGTATGTTTGCAAAAGACGTAACGTAAACATGTAATCTAACAATACAAGGATATCTGTAATTGCTTTACATAAATAGAAGAAAAGGAAAAACAATGCATAATGGAGCGAGGTCTATGCAGCGTCCGCATTAAGCAAATACGTTTATCTAAGAGAAGGCTCGTCTTCGTTAAAGGTAGATTAACTAACTGGATGGTAGATTAAGACAGACCACTGATTTTTGGAGCGCCGAGTGTGAAACTCTTCATGTCATACACATTAATGTCATTCTGTTACAACATAATAAAATCGATCTTTTTCCTATACTTGCAGACTCAAGGGGCCCTCATAGTGTCTTCTTTTTTCGAGATTTTTCTTGGTTTTACGGGAATCATCAGTATCCTGATGAAATACATCGGGCCTCTAACCATAGCACCAACGGTTACTCTAATAGGTCTGTCCCTAACACCCGTTGCAACACAGAAGTGCAGTGTCCACTGGGGAATTGCAACGTTGTAAGTATTCCATATACAAATTCGCTCTGTTGACTTTCAAGTTTGCTCTGTCGGTAAATTTGGCTTCCTGTCGAACCAACGATCGTGGGTTCAAATCCAACCTCGGTGGATAACTGAAACCTGTGTTGTGTGCTAACGTGCCCATCCCCCGTTTCATAGACACAAGCAGGTTTCCCCAGGAACACACTCCGTCCCTCGGACAGGACGTTAAGAAACAATTGCACTTTTCGTATGAGAGTAGGTGAAACCCCGGTGTGGTGGTGCACCTACACATCCAAATCAGTTGTAGAGGGAGGAGAGACAAGAGGGTCACAGTCATTCAATTTGCTCTCCACCTCCTCGGCACAGGTGACGCCAAATACTTAATATAGAATTTCCCGGCCAAATTCGCGTGTTTGTCATTCGAATTCATTTACTTTGCATTTAAGTTAGCGCAGATCGGCTTTGCCATGCCAATTATCATTTAATTTTCCAGTTTTTTTGTATTTAATTTAGGATTTTGGTCGAAGGGTTTCACAGATCTGTCATTCAATTTAAAAACTGCTCAATTAGCATTCAAATTAATATTTACTTGTCGAAGCGTAATTTTTTATCATTCAAATTAACACCTGTCATTCGTATTCGTAATATTGTTATTCAAGTTAGGAGTGTTAGGGGAAGAAATGCAACAATTTTTTACATTTTTTAAATAATGCAGTTAAAATGCATGATTTGCCACTGGGGTCTAAGCTGTTATTCCATTTATTTATTTTCAGGACAATGCAGATAGGTGTAGCCAGACATAAAGTAAAGAAGGGGCGAAATCAAGGGATATGGCATTTCTGCACAGACATGTTCATATACCCGGTAAAGGTGGGGGTATCCTCAATCGCCCCTTTTTACTAAGGACTCGGAATTTTACAAAAGTAATTCACATCGTCTCTTATACCCAGCACACCCTCTGTTTTTCTTAAAGAGTTTCATAGTTTACTTGCCCGCCAGCAGATTGATGGCTAAAGACATGGCTAAATAATGATTTATGTTCAAATTGTTGACTGTAGTCCCTACCCCAGTCACAATATTGTACCCTTCTTCTATGATTAAATTATGATGAAATTATGATAAATTTATGATGAAACATAAGACAAATGACTTCCTTACATGAACATTTGCAAATATACTGAGACCATCAGGTCCATAGATGCAAGTCCTGTTTTTCTTCTTAACAATTAAACTTAAATGCTGATGAATATCAGATAAATCTAATAAGTATAAGTGTATGAATGCAAGAAAATGAAATATGATGAAATACACATTGAAAAACTAAATCTTGAAAGAAAAAGAATGAGCTATAAAAAGTGTGTAATAAACGAGAAATGTATATTGACCATCAATTTAAGTGCACAAAGTGCTAATCTGAATGCTACAAATGAATTAGAATGCTAAAACTACACCGTCGCGTTGTCAGAAAATCGTGTTGCGCCAAATCGAATGACCAAATAGCGAAAGAAACACATTGTTCATTAATTTGAATGAAACATACGTAGATTCTAACGAAAATTCCATAGATTTGAAAACTACAAAAGGGAATTTAAACCCGAGATATACCTGACTGCACTAAAACCGTCGAATTTGAACGCAAGACAAATTAATTTGGATGACAAACTCGCGAATTTGGCCGGGAAATCCTATAGTATAATAGTAATATTAATGATGATAATGATAACAATAATAATGATGATTATAATAATAGATAACAATAATAAAAGTAATGATAGAAACAATAATGGTAATTATAATACCAGTGGGTTGTACAACAAATACTTATTCTAACTCCAACCAAATTCCTAACTTAAACCCAATCCCAATTATGTACATAACCCTAAGCCCAAATACAATATAAAGCCCTCCATATTTCATTCTATTCTAAAGAGATAAAAGTCCAAGTCCATGTCCAAGTCTAATACATTTAAACTTGTATACAACACAAAAACCACCGTTGGGAGGTAAAACAGAGGCTTTTACGAGTGAGAGATCTTTGCAAACAGATTACTTTTTTCCACATGAGAAAACATTGAATTTTATAGTTTATTGTTCCTCGTTCAAACAAAACAGTTGTTGGTACTTATTTATTTTATAATACATTTTACAAGAGATCAAACGATAACAGTATTCTTTTAAGTAAGGTGTCTAGTTATCAACGCTCGTAGATAAGACATGGACATTGAGATGATAAAATGTGATGAACATTGATTGAAAAAGAACAGCACGTGTAGAGGATAACGTCTAAATAAATATTAATTTGGTTGTAAATCGTAAAACTGTTTCTTTACTTAAATATGTTTTAAGGTTTGTGCACTCGTTAAGGACGATTTGAGAGGAAAGAATATAACACGGACAGTTTGCCCTTTTTACTTTCAGTAACGATGTTGTGAGTTTGAATCCCAGCCTAAGTATAGAGCCCCAGAACAGATAGCCATGGCCGATAGGACACATACAAAATACATATATATTTCTTTGCACAGGGAAGGGTACAACTATTAAACAATTATTGGTAACGGTATTACACGGAGAAGTGGTAAGTGTCATGATCGTGGGCGTAGAAAATGAGGGAATGGGGCGGGGGGGGGGGAGGGAGGGGGGTTATGTTTCCCCCCCATAATTTAGGTGGGGAGAAAGAGTGTACAGTATTTCCCCAGGTTTCAGTGCCTCTTTTATGTTTGATGGTGTGAGAATAGTTCGCGCTTGACCTAAGTTCGCTATCTCAAAAATTCAGAAGGATTTCGAAAATCTGATATCACCAATGGAAAGAGTAACATAAGATTACCCAGAGACGAATTTTACTTGGAATTGGGTATGGAATTTTGATTTTTTTTTTTTTTTACAAAAGATCGGCAAATTTTGCAGTCATGTGCGTCCGTTTCCGAAAAATTATGAACTTTAATACTGATAAGGGTCTGGTAATCTTCATTTTGAGAGCAGATATCCTCAAAATTGTAAGTAGAAAGTGGTAAAAACTGATTGTATGATATCTCGCATTGAAAGTTTTGATAAATTTATTTTTTATGGATCACATTTTTGCGATAAATCAGTTGTAAACTATAAACACTCGTGCGCTAAGTATTAAAGGTCTCGTTGTTTTGATTACTTTTTTTAGTTGCAGCGCCGCGCACGCCGATCCGAAATTGAATTTTCTCGATCGCGATATCTCCTGAATCCTTTGACGATGGATTTTTTAGATGAACCAATTTGTAGTAAAAAACTTTTCTGTTCATTTTGTATTAATTAAAATAAATTTATTTGTGTATCGAATATCACATTCTCTAATATTCTCAAATTCTCCGCGAACTTTAGTCACCCCTTCATACTTATTTGCACTACAACAATGTATAAAGAGCTTTCTATCGCACTAAAACTTTAAGCTTGAAAATCAGAAAACGATCTTGCTTGGTCGCTCCACTCCTTCGGATTTCATTTCGAATATCATGTTCATGAACGCTAGTATACTCTATGCGCATTCATATGTACACTTTAATTAGGATATGATTAGCCTTTTGTTTAAAAGTCATTACGATTTCCAATTTCACAAACACAATGTTTGCGCTCGCTCGCTACGCTTCATCACTAAATCAGTATTTATAAACTTACTTTAAAGTTATATGACCTAGATATCTGTTTTATTATGTGTATTTGGTCTCATAACTATGTTGAGAACATAGTCAAAGAAGCCGTTAGCCAAATACTACACATTATATTTCTACCTTCATGGTACCATGGACCTACTAGGTCCATGATGGTACTGCCCAGTTTTAATCTCCATTGTCATTCTCACTTGCGGAGACAGTTGTTATCCAATCTCGGGCCTAATAAGAAATAAACACGCCCATTGATGAAACTTTGCTGGAAGTAAGGGGGAGAAAACTAATTCATTTTCAGAAAAGTATGAACTAACCGCTTTGGAAGTGTCAATAAATATGTATGTGAAAGGGAAACTGAAAAGTATATATTATAGACTTAGCCAAATTTCGGAGCTGTACTTTGTCATACAATCCTTTCCAGAAATTCTATGATAAGGGCTGTAAAGGGGTCATTTTTAATAAGCAAATTGGTGCTTTTCATGATCCCGCCACTATTATTCATATGTATTTGTTATTGGTTTGTAAATTGTTTTGAAAGTGGAAATTAATTGAATTGAATTGAATTGAATAAGGCCTATCCTACACTTCGCTTTTGAATCTTTTATTATTTATCAAACTACACGTGTGCACAAATACGCAATATGTAGGTATAATATGGAGGGAGTGCGTGTTTGTTTGTGTATGCGTATGTGTGTGTGTGTGTGTGTGTGTGTGCGTGCATGCGCCTTTGCGTGAAACTTTGCTGGAAGTAAGGGGGAGAAAACTAATTCATTTTCAGAAAAGTATGAACTAACCGCATTGGAAGTGTCAATAAATATGCATGTGAAAGGGAAACTGAAAAGTATATATTATAGGCTAAGCCAAATTTCGGAGCTATACTTTGTCATACAATCCTTTCCAGAAATTCTATGATAAGGGCTGTTAAAGGTAAAGACCAGTTATGGTCATGCGATTGAATTGTGAAAGAAACGTTGTGGAATCGATCAGAAAAGGTTGATCATCTAGCATCTAGCATCTGCAAGGTTCTGGAATCATCAAAATGATAAGAAATTTGGCCCATTCTTCGTAAAGTTACAAGCACTATACACAGAAAGATGTATATGGGACTACCCTATATCTCTCACAGGACCATGAGAGAAACAAATTTACCAAATATATGATTTAGTAGGCGGTTTCCCGGCAATTTTTTTATCATCATGTATTAGTCAAAACATATTCTTTCACATGATTGGTAATGAGAGCTTCCATTTCATTTTTTGAAATTGGGGCGTTACCAATACTGGTCTTTACCTTTAAGGGGTCATTTTTAATAAGCAAATTGGTGCTTTTCATGATCCCGCCACTATTATTCATATGTATTTGTTATTAATTTGTAAATTATTTTGAATTGAATTGAATAAGGCCTATCCTACACTTCGCTTTTGAATCTTTTATTATTTATCAGACTACACGTGTGCAAAAATACGCAATATGTTGGTATAATATGGAGGGAGTGCGTGTTTGTGTGTGATGCCTATGTGTGCGTGTGCGTGTGCATGTGCCTTTGCGTGTGTGTGTATGTTTTTAAATATTTTTTTAAACATGTATACAGGGAGTGGAGATTGTGCACATAGTGTGTGCGGGCAAGCACTTAATCCAATGACCGGAGTAATATAGGATTTCCCGGCCAAATTCGCGAGTTTGTCATTCAAATTAATTTGTCTTGCGTTCAAATTCGACGGTTTTAGTGCAGTCAGGTATATCTCGGGTTTATATTCCCTTTTCTAGTTTTCAAATCTTTGGAATTTTCGTTAGAATCTACGTATGTTTCATTCAAATTAATGAACAATGTGCTTCTTTCGCTATTTGGTCATTCGATTTGGCGCAACACGATTTTCTGACAACGCGACGGTGTACTTCTAGCATTCTAATTCATTTGTAGCATTCAAATTAGCACTTTGTGCACTTAAATTGATGGTCAATATACATTTCTCGTTTATTACACACTTGTTATAGCTCATTCTTTTTCTTTCAAGATTTTTTTTTAATGTGTATTTCATCATATTTCATTTTCTTGCATTTTATACACTTATACTTATTAGATTTATCTGATATTCATCAGCATTTAAGTTTGATTGTTAAGAAGAAAAAAAAACGACTTGCCTCTACGGATCTGATGGTCTCAGTATATTTGTAAATGTTCATGTAAGGAAGTTGTTTGTCTTATGTTTCATCATAAATTTATCATAATTTCATTATGGAAGAAGGGTACAATATTGTGACTGGGGTAGGGACTAAAGTCAACAATTTGAACATGATTCATTATTTAGCCATGTCTTTAGCCATCGATCTGCTGGCGGGCAAGTAAACTATGAAACTCTTTAAGAAAAACAGAGGGGTGTGCTGGGTATAAGAGACGATGTGAATTACTTTTGTAAAATTCCGAGTCTGTAGTAAAAGGGGCGATTGAGGGTACCCCCACCTTTCCCCGGTATATGACCATGTCCGTGCAGAAATGCCATATCCCTTGATTTCGCCCCTTCCTTACTTTATGTCTGACTACACCCATCTGCATTGTCCTGAAAATAAATAAATGGAATAACAGCTTAGACCCCAATGGCAAATCATGCATTTTAACTGCATTATTTAAAAACTGTAAAAGTTTGTTGCAATTCTTCCCCCTAACATTCCTAACTTGAATACAAATACTACGAATACGAATGACAGGTGTTAATTTGAATGATAAAAATTACGCTTCGACAAGTGAATATTAATTTGAATGCTAGTTGAGCAGTTTCTAAATTGAATGACAGATCTATGAAACCCTTCGACCAAAATCCTAAATTAAATACAAAAACTGGAAAATTGAATGATAATTGGCATGGCAAAGCCGATCTGCGCTAACTTAAATGCAAAGTAAATGAATTCGAATGACAAACACGCGAATTTGGCCGGGAAATCCTATAATATATTTGTAAAGCGCTAAAAGAGACATTTGTATTAAGCGCTATATACAAATTAAATATTATTATTATTATTTATTTGTTTTTTCATTAATCATCCCCCCAAACTGAGGACCTGTCTACGCCACTGGCCATGATTGTGTTGACAACATCCGAATTGATATTTTCAATTTGAAAGGAAAAAAGACGATCTGAGTTCTTACCACTTCAGCCAATTTAATTTCTTTGAAAATGCTGCTCTGCTCTTTCTGATTCTTCGCGAGGAAGACATTTATTTCTGCAAAAAAGAAGAATGTTGATATATTTTCGATTTGTGTTGCGTTTCGTCCATATGGAATTGCCATATCATTATGACTTTCCTAACCACTTTGTTCTCTCTGTCTATTTCAAAGCACGATGGCGTTAATCATTCTCTGCTCACAATACATTGACCGTCTCAAGGTACCCTGTCTAGGGTTCAGCAAAAGCAATGGATGCCATGTCTTTAGATACCCACTATTCCGCCTTTTCCCGGTAAGTACGAACCATTCTACCTCAAAGCAAAAGAAAACATTTTAACATTATGTACTGATTTTTTGCAGTTTCGGATTGGATTTTTTTTTCGGGGAAGGGGGCATTTAAATGATGATAATAATAATAACAATAATATGGTTATTTATATATCGCCGGTATCCGTCAGGTTCTGACGCTCATGGCACTTTACACATATTACCCTCGTTAGATCTTCTCGGAAGTCTTATGCCACTTCTAAAATTGTCTAAAATCTTTTACGAGTGGTCCAGATTAGCAAAATTCTCCTACTTCGAAATGATTGAACTACAATACTGAATTTTTCGATTGCGTAGAAGAAGTTTCTAGTAGGCCCAAAGCTCGTGACAATTCCTGGTTTTACAATAACCAATTGACACATATTAAAGATAAAGGTGAGTTCTTGTAAATAATAATAATAATAATAGTGAACATTTATAATGCGCCATGTCTGTCAAAAATGACACTCCTGGCGCAGTTGTGTGGAAGTTGTATAATGTGATTACATTGTGAAATAAAAAGTTTTGGAATGGATCAGAATCAGTTGATCATGTAGCATGTAAGTATTGGTGTGCACTGCAAGGTTATGGAGTCATCAAACTCATAATAAATTTGGCCCAGTCTTGGTTAAGTAACATGCACTGTACACAGAAAAATGCATATGGGATTACACAATGGTGTCGGGGCTAGTACTACCTTGATTTCCTTATCTTTCTATGCTCATTACTCAGCCAGTACACATTTTCTTCCAAAATTGTTTAGCACATCAGCCAGTACACATTTTCTTCCAAAATTGTTTAGCACATGTCATTTATTTGTAATTTTGCACATTCAGTGTAAGTTTCGTTTGATTCTGTAAGAATTTTTTTAAATAATTTTTTACCAGAACTCAAGTTTATCTTTAATACATGGGGCAAATGTGGCACAGGGAAGGTTTCAAGGAATCGTCCTATATTTTTAGCAGTTACATTTTCATGGTTGTTAAGTTTCGTCTTGCATAACAAATTCTTTAATTTGTTACACATTGCTTACAGATCTTCATCGCCGCAGTCCTTTCGTGGCTACTCTGTTTTATCCTGACTATCACTGATGTGTTCCCCAATGATCCTAGCTCACCTAACTACAGGGTTCGTACCGATGCAAACAGTGAAGGCGTGGCTAATACACCTTGGTTCTATTTCCCTTACCCAGGTGAGAAACAATATTTTTTGTTAACGAGGCAATGAGGCAATTGACCACTTCGAATGGTGGGGGAGAGGGTGTCGAAACAAAAATGCAATTAGTTTCTTACTATGCTAGCAGTGATGTCGTGACTAAAGCAATTAGTTTCTTACCTATGCTAGCAGTGATGTCGTGACTAAAGCAATTAGTTTCTTACCTATGCTAGCAGTGATGTCGTGACTAAAGCTATTAGTTTATTACCTATGCTAGCAGTGATGTCGTGACTAAAGCAATTAGTTTCTTACCTATGCTAGCAGTGATGTCGTGACTAGAGCAATTCGTTTCTTACCTATGCTAGCAGTGATGTCGTGACTAAAGCAATTAGTTTCTTACCTATGCTAGCAGTGATGTCGTGACTAAAGCAATTAGTTTCTTACCTATGCTAGCAGTGATGTCGTGACTAAAGCAATTAGTTTCTTACCTATGCTAGCAGTGATGTCGTGACTAGAGCAATTAGTTTCTTACCTATGCTAGCAGTGATGTCGTGATTAAAGCTATAAGTTTCTTACCTATGCTAGCAGTGATGTCGTGACTAAAGCAATTAGTTTCTTACCTATGCTAGCAGTGATGTCGTGACTAGAGCAATTAGTTTCTTACCTATGCTAGCAGTGATGTCGTGATTAAAGCTATAAGTTTCTTACCTATGCTAGCAGAGATGTCGTGACTAAAGCAATTAGTTTCTTACCTATGCTAGCAGTGATGTCGTGACTAGAGCAATTAGTTTCTTACCTATGCTAGCAGTGATGTCGTGACTAAAGCAATTAGTTTCTTACCTATGCTAGCAGTGATGTCGTGACTAAAGCAATTAGTTTCTTACCTATGCTAGCAGTGATGTCGTGACTAAGGCAATTAGTTTCTTACCTATGCTAGCAGTGATGTCGTGACTAAAGCAATTAGTTTCTTACCCATGTTAGCAGTGATGTCGTGACTAAAGCAATTAGTTTCTTACCTATGCTAGCAGTGATGTCGTGACTAAAGCAATTAGTTTCTTACCTATGCTAGCAGTGATGTCGTGACTAAGGCAATTAGTTTCTTACCTATGCTAGCAGTGATGTCGTGACTAAAGCAATTCGTTTCTTACCTATGCTAGCAGTGATGTCGTGACTAAAGCAATTAGTTTCTTACCTATGCTAGCAGTGATGTCGTGACTAAAGCAATTGGTTTCTTTCCTATGCTAGCAGTGATGTCGTGACTAAAGCAATTAGTTTCTTACCTATGCTAGCAGTGATGTCGTGACTAAAGCTATTAGTTTCTTACCTATGCTAGCAGTGATGTCGTGACTAAAGCATCTTGATTTTGTCCATCACCCATGGGTAAATCAGGAATAGTAAGAGGGGCAGGTCCAGAACTTTGTCTTCAAAATGGGCAAAAGGCCGAAAAATATTGTACAAGCAAGACAAGCGAACGATCATGCAACAAAAAAAAACAACAAGAACAATACTTATGATAACCCTTAAAGACTGAATATCAGGTCGAAAATATGAAGGTATGGCGTACACCTAAGGCTTATAATTTCAAAAAGGTAGGGGTGGGGCACAATTTCGAAAAACATTAGAAAATCAGATAAAAAAATAACCACAAATCTGAAGAGGTGGCATATATGTTTGGTTAGGTACTCATTTCATTTGGCCATCGGGTGGATGGTATGGGCAGGTTCTAATCCCTTTACCTGCCAGCGGTTTTACGAGAAAAGATGATACAAAATGGCGTAGTCTGAGGGAACAAGTAAGACCTATGGATTAAAAAATGCAGTGCTTTTCAACTTCACACTTCCGACTGCATTACAAGTATAACTTGTTACCTAATACTTTGTATGTTTGGTCTCAATAAGTACAAGGACAAAATAGCTGAGCTATAGGCATGGCCCTGGCCTCTGATGCGTAACTCAATAACAAACAGTGCCTTTACCTTTCAGAAGCGGCATCCAACACCCTCTTCTTCATAAACCCTGACAATTGTAAAGGTTTTTTGTTGACAATATGGATTGTCATTCAGTCTCGGAAGGTTTTGATTTCACCAACATGATTTAATCTTGCCAAAAATTAAAAAAATCACACCCTAAAGTGATGTGCATATAATTATGCGATTGCATTGACCTTTACCATCAAAATGTGGTCCATAGATGTGAACAGTTTCTTGTAAGACGAAGGATTAAGATAATATAATATTAATACCATGCTCTTCTATTTAGGAATGACATTAAATATTTAACCATCAGATTACATCTTGGTTTGTTATTACAGGTCTCTTACTGGCATTCGATCTTGTGAGGCACAGATATGGGTGTATTGGACTACATTAGATGAACAAGTTAAAATCTATTTTCATTCTTCTCTTTAATCTCGGAAAGGACAATGGGGAGCGCCCTCTTTTTCTGCAGGAGGTGTGTTTGGGATGAGCGCCGCTGTTCTTGCCTCTATCGTTGAGTCCATTGGGGACTACTACGCATGTGCCAAACTATCCGGAGCACCTAATCCACCCGATCACGCCTTGAATAGAGGGATCGGCATAGAGGGCATTGGCGGTTTCCTCGCAGGACTTTGGGGCGCATGCGTCAGCGCCACATCGTACTCGACCAACATAGGGATGATCGGATTGACAAAAGTAGGCATATCAAAACGTTTGGGTAACCCACCAGTGCTCGTTTTATTAGCAATAAATGTTCGATGGAGAATGACGTTAAAACGTCTTTTTTTTTACATCCATCTCCATTCTGCTAAAAATACCACATATTTGGCAAAGATTGACTAGTGTAATACGAAAAAGACTATGTTCTTTCTACTAAAGTAAAGCAAACAAATTACACTTTCATTAGGATTTACTAGTGTTGTTTTATTTGTTAAAGTAGTCAATTTATTGTTATTTTCAGCTCTAGTGTCCTTTGGCAAGACATGTATCTACATCTGACCCTCTCCATCCAAGTGAAGTAAATGGGTATTCAGTAGGAAAAAAAAATCCTTGAATTCTTTAGCGCATTATTTTGGTAGCTCAGCTACAGCTGGGGTACTAATGTGATACTTCATATTAGGCGCAGTAGAGGTTATTCATATAGTTGCTGCGCTATATACACAAACCAATCATTATTATTATTAACAGAGAATTCATTTAACATTAGTCATCTCTGATTGCAAGGTTAAAGACAGAAGCCCGTATTTTCATAATGAGATAGAATTGTCGCAGCGCAAAAGAAAGGCCTAGGTTACGTATAAATACATACAGATCCATGGTATAAGGTCACAATGTCTTTTGTTGATGTGGGCAAAGATCCATCTCTTATACAGCCAAGATAAGGAATGAAGATGAATATCTTTTATCTTTGGTGTCCTACCGTTTGTAGGTGAGCAGTCTCTTGGTAATTCAAGTGATGTCCACTTTTCTTGTAATGATGGGAATACTCCTCAAGTTTGGTGCTGTATTTGCGACTATTCCCGAACCAATCATCGGTGGCATTGTCGCTGTATCTGTAGGTAAGAAAAAACTGCTCCCTTCCATTTCTTTGGGCTTCTTCCGATGTACTATTTAACTC
This sequence comes from Strongylocentrotus droebachiensis, assembly GCA_035222895.1. Taxonomy (NCBI): domain Eukaryota; kingdom Metazoa; phylum Echinodermata; class Echinoidea; order Camarodonta; family Strongylocentrotidae; genus Strongylocentrotus; species Strongylocentrotus droebachiensis. The sequence continues at coordinate 53,608 of JAVYIG010001987.1, read as the reverse complement.
GGGGGCGGATCCAAGATTTTGTTTATAAAATATAAGGGAGGGATGTGACGCAATTCCGACGACAGTAGCAACGTAGTTCCCCATACGAACTTCAGTATGTGTTCGTTACTGTTTAAAACATTTCATGAGCTAGCACCTAAATATATGACTGATAAATTTGTATTTAACGAAAAGTGTTACGGGCTAAGATATAATGACAATTTAATGCTTCCGAAACCAAGAACCAATCAGTGTAAACGTACATTCTTATATCGTGGATCCGTGTTATACAATGAACTACCTATTAAGCTCCGTCAGTTAGGCACACTAAATTTGTTTAATAAACATGTTCAAAAATACTTCAATTATTTTGATATCTAAATTTCGCAATCCCATTGGCTTTTGCCATAAACATAATCAATCTAATAACAGACTAAATTAGATAATGTGTAGAATATTTTAAAACTAATTAAGTTAATTGTTTGCTGGGTGGGTGATAAGGGTGGGGTCGTATTTTGTTACATTAGGGGTGGTAGGGGATATTTGAATAGATTTTAATGCTTTTTGTTAGTGTTTTTTGTTTAATTTAATTTAATTTGATTTAGTTAAGTTAAGTACAAGTACAATGTTTTTTTTTATTTATATATTTTTAATTACGACTTACTATTTTGTTATATCATTACTTATTATAGTATCATTATATATATATTGGACTCCATGGAAGAACAGAGCCATTAGGTTAATGGCTCTGAAATGGACTATCCAACCGTTTTATCATTCTATCATTGTTATATAAGTCTTTGATTTTGTTATATTGTGTTATTGTTTTTTATGATGATTTTCGGAAATAAAACAAACAAAGTATGTTTCTTTTGTGAACGAGCCACTGCATGAAGTGTCCTCTTGTACTCACATTTTATGAGAGGGATTTGTGCGAATCCGTAAACAGCGTCATCTACGACAAGGAGAGCTTAACGTCGACGAACGCTAACCAATATTGTACCACTTATATAAAAAGAACAATTGTTCAGATTCAGATTGAGATAAATTTGATTAGTCCATTTGGAAATTCAGTTATTGACATTACATAAATCACATGAACAATATACAATGGAAAATAATATACACAAATACACATTAGCAAAGTTACAATGACATAGTCATATGGAAACACGGATATAAAACGTTTTTACATAGTGGAAATATTCATATTGTTGTGGTCGTTGTTATTATTATTACAGTGCACTTATTTTCAACGTTTCTTTTTTTGGATACAGTCTTAGATACTGATTCTTACTGATACTCGGGAACTGATTTTTTTATTTTATTTGTGGAATGTTAGTTTTTAAAGGGGTGAGAAATAAATAGAATTAAGAGAAAATTTATGGGAAACGAGAATCACAAGAAATTCTTTCTCTTTTTCAGGGATGGTGACGTCAGTGGGTATCTCGAATCTTCAGTATGTGGACATCAACTCTCCGAGAAATCTGTTCATTGTTGGCTTTTCTCTGCTGCTAGGAACAAGCCTTCCAGATTACATGTCGAAAAATCCGCATGCTATCCAGACAGGTGTAATAAATTTAGTAATATATTCAGTCCCCAAAAGGAAAGATTTCTGTGTAGGGACATGCATTATGGTTCAAGGCATGCCCACATAGATTTTGTTTCTGTTGGGGGTCGGGGCAAACTGCAATGAAATATTGAAAAAATATTGCATTTTCTTTGTTTTTTGTTTTTGTGGGGGCGTCGACGTACCCTAGCGCCCGCTGCGTACAGCCATGATTCATTGGCTAAGCAATGGCCTCGTTACTATGAGCCCCCAAGATCAAAAACGTGTCGAAGTGCCATATTAGTGCCCTTTTATGAGGCATTAATCCCAAATACTGTCAGTTTTGACTTAAGGACGTATGTCCCTAAGTTGATTGGCATAGTAGCACACACATGCTTTAGCAGTCACGCAAAACAAATACTCCCCAATTGTCATTCAATAAAATCCAGAAATGTATACTATTATCTAGATCTATGAGGAATAAATCATTGTCAAAATCATTCAATATGTTGGGGTAAAAATTATTATTCCATCATTATGACCAACAGTGTACTTTAAATTTATAATAATATGTTATAGAAATATTAAGTTTCGTTATTATATGTACATATGTAAACATAACATTTTGACATGAAGTTAGTATTGTGTGTATATTTAGTATTAAATCTTAGGCTTATATTTTCTTTGTTATTTAGTTATTATTTTTGGAAATATGCAAAAATACAATTTTAAAAAAGAGAGAAAAGAAACAAGTAGCGCAGTGGGTTTTTAACCTCTTTCTAACGTATTTCTTGCCGCTTTTTGTCCGTAGGTTCAGCGACGGTTGATCAAATTTTGGCAGTCCTTCTTGGTACTAGCATGTTCATTGGTGGATTAACAGGCTTCATCCTCGACAACACAATACCAGGTATTCATACAAACTGTACTAAACAAAGTCATATTAAGTGTCTAATATCATCGTCATTGAATTTTCACGTGATGGACGAAATATGTGTGTATATATATATATATATATATATATATATATATATATATATAGTGCATATAAAAACATGTACCTAACTTTGGTACCTCTTAATTAAGAAGTCATAATTAATATAACGTTTAAAATTGGTTTCATGATGAAAAGAAAGTTATTTTCTATCCAATGATACCCTATTCATAATATTTCTGCCACGGGTAAATGAGCACCAGGGTCTTTAAAAAGTGATGTCAACATCGCCTTGTTCCAAGTTTGGGCTTAAGGAACTAATGTGGGTCAGGCCATATCCATGTACTTCTTTGGTTTTAAATCCTTTTAAAAGTTAAATTTTGCCTCGTGCTTCAGTGCTTCATTGTTTAAAATGATTCCAAGGGACCTTGTTTCAATCCACAGGATAACCTCTAAATATTTTAAACAGCCTACTTACTTCTTCAAGTTGTCTCATGGTATCTAAGGTCGTTCTGCTCACTTATCCACTGCGCCCACGCGCGTAAGGAGAATAAGGTGTTTATCTCGAATAGCGTAAGAAAACTGAACGGTTACTAAACCTAAATGCAAGATAGAGGAAATATCAGTTCAGTTCAGATCAGTTCAGTTCAGTTTATTAAGTTTTCTCAAGCATACAAACAATATTATAATATTTACAAAAATGGCAAATATACATAGTAGGAGAAAAAACGGTAACTACAAAAAAGTTTATAAAAACTTGTATGGAGTAGTTCCCAGTAAAGGGACAATTTACATGGTATAAACAATTGCAATAACAAAATACAAATTATGCAGATTAATCAGTAACATACTTTACCAAAAAACATAAACAATCATACAGGAGGATGGGGGGGGGGGGGGTAGGGGTAATGGTAATTGTAAATTTAATGAAGATTTTTTTTTTTTTTTTTTAGTAATCATCAATACTATAACCTTGGTTTAAATTAATTTATATATGTTGAACTCTTTATTTCTTTTAATCATCATAAACAAAGAGAATGTAATAATTGTGCTAGATTTGGCACAATTGAAGCGAGGTTCGTTATGCAGTGTTTAAATTGATAATAAAAGAGGAAAATTGATAAAAACAAATAGAAACAAATTGGTTGTGTTTTCCAATATAAGCTTTAATACAATTGTGTATAAGCGTAATTTTAGTAGTTTTGTTGTCATTCTCCAATGATAACGATGAAATAGATGTTAATGTTGATTATAATAATCACCAACGTTATTATTATCTGAATATTGTCAAGTACCCAATGGCAAATATCAGAAGACAGATGCTTGGTACATATGAGAAAGGTCTAGCAATCACATAAATCATAAATCATTCATGTCTGATCGAAAATAAACTGTATTATTGCCACGATGCCTGAAGCATATCTACCCGCTGAATGACAGTGTTCAACAAAATATTTAAGCTAAAAACGCTAACTTATGAGGTCGTGCTAGATGGTTAGTAACGACCGCTACATTGTGAGAAATTCACTATTTCCTGAATGAGTTGAAGAAACCATACACACACGCAAATACCCCACACACACAATGTATATATGGCAAAGTTACGTGATACAGAGTTTACAGCACTTAGCATGCGTGGTAAGAGAAGGAACAAGTCATCCATAAAATAGAAGTTGATCAGAACATTTATAAAACATTGATTGTGGTTTCCAATGTAAGGTTTTACATGCGTATTTGAGTAATTTTATTGCAATTATCCCATGTAATTTGATGTGGATGAATATAACATTAATGATAATGATGAAAACAATTTTGATCATACTGATGATAATAATGGTGATGGTGATGGTGGTCACATTATCATATCAGTCGTGCATGATGCCCATCTAAAATCTATTACCATTTCGTTCCAATATTTCCAAGGGTATATACTTAAACCATATTCCTCTGTATACCATTGCAGTCATTAATTTATAAACAGTTTACATGCAAAAGTGATACTACATTTAATACTGAATTCACCCAATCATGTATTTTACTACCCGGGACACATTACATGTATTTACATACACAGTACTTCTAATGAAGAGAAGTGCACGAGAGCGGAACATGAGTCTGGAGTATTTAACGACGATGTTATTGCTATCTGATTGATAAAACGTTATGTATTCAACCAAGTAACAAAGCAATCAAGCCTGTTGTGTGAGAAGTTTAAAGTAACTATTAATAGATGAGGAAATTTGACCCAAGTTGCTTTCTAGGGCACTATTCACTGCATGAGCTACCTCACGCAGATCATGACGGCTCTGTCAAAACAACTTACCCCTGGAATATCAACTCGAAAAACTACCCCTCTGGGCTACCACCCTTAGGACAACTGCCCCTTAAAACAAGACCCCATTACCCTTGATGAAAATAACTATACGTGATCAAAATGTTTTCTGGGGAAGAGAGAAGGGTCATACGAGGTAGTCTAGCTGGGGGTTACTTTTCCAAGCTGCATTGTCCTGGGGTAATAAGCGAGTTCGTAAATAGCTCTGGAACGCATGACCCAAACATATCCACAGATCTTTTACACGATGGATACGTCCCACATGTGCATTTTAGAATAACCAATGCCAAAGGGATGGAGGTGCTTCATGAATACCTTTTGTTTGCCTCTTGAGAAGAATACTCACCTGTGTATCAGATAAATATACTGTTGGTGCATAAATGAATACTGATCACATAACTTTCATGAGCACGATCCGAGTATTCGTCTCAATGGTTTTACAATTTGGGTACGAATGACCTTTATCTGCCCATGCGCAAATCCTAATTACAAACTCGCTTATTGACCGGGGGATGATAGTCCAGGGGATGGTCCTCCAAGAGTCAAATAAAACATCAGATTAGATTATATAGGTTGCACACCAGTATACAAAAGAGAAATTCTGGGTATTTTTGGAAATTTAATTCGACGTTTTAAATCCCGGTACTATACTCTCCAAACTCTCTTAACAGGTACACCAGCTGAACGCGGTATAGGAAAGATGCTAAGCATGTACAGCTCTTTCAAAAACGACGACGACAACGATGACGCCATCGGAGACGATTACGAGCTCAAGACCGAAGTATCTCGCCTCGTCAGTCAATGTTATGAATTACCCTACGGAATGTCTTACATCAGAACCTGGGCGTGGACATCGAGGCTTCCTTTTTGTCCGACATTTTCTGGTCTTGACTGCAGCTGTAAACCCAAGTATCAACTCTGGAGGCGGAAATCAAGTGAAACCGACGGAGCCGACACCAAAGAGAAATAAGAACACACGACAGATGGCGACAGAGATATTCCGACGTAGTTCTGTCGTGCGCGTTTGCATACGCGGCGTCATTCCGACGTCTTTCTGTCGTGCGCGTTTGCATACGCGGCGTCATTCCGATTGTATTATCACCTGAGCTAATTGAGTCTGTAAATGATAGGTTTGTATCCTCTCTAATTCACTTAAGTATCCCCTCAATGGTCATTTTGCATTCCCTTGTTGTACGGGGTCACTTTCACAAGGCACGTCAAGTAATGACGCAGTCCTACGTCAGGCAACTGAAGCCTCGCGTGTAACGGGCGTCATGAGTCGCGCTGTCCACAGTTTGGATTTTGAGTTAACTGTTGCAGACATAGCAAGTCCTTTTGTCGAGTCCATTTCACACGAGCCTGATGTAGAACACGACGGGTGCGGCCTATCACAGAACCTTGTTTCAATCCACAGGATAACCCTTAATTATTTTAAACAGCCTACTAACTTCTTGTCCACTGCGCTAATTCACACACATAAGGAGCATAATGTGTTGATCTCGAATAGCGTATGTGAAAACTCAAAGGTTATTAAACCCAAATGCAAGAGAAAGCACATAATGATGATAAATATGAAAGAAATTGACAGCAGACTTACATTAGAAAGAGATACCATATCAAATATTACGTGATACAGAGTTTATAGCGCTTAGCACACTTGGACCTAAATCGTAACAGAAATGACAATACAAAAAGAGGAATACAATTAGACAAGAGATGTATGCTTCCCGTCCCCTTTCTAGTTTGTCTCACACACTCTCCTTATTTTCCCCTCCCTTAACAAAAATAAAAGAATATTATACCTTACTCAGATCCACACACACATTTCAAATTGAATAAAGATTTCAACAACACGCTGGTGGTCAAAACTTTCTAAAATGGCAATAAATATGACCTCAGAACACATTCTTAGTTTATCTTTTATTAAAAATGGTAATCATCGTCAATTATATCATTCTGACATCCTCCTTTTTCACTTTCTTATCTGTGTATTTACTACAGCTAGAATGCGTATTGTTTGATAGATTAAATAGATATCGAAGCCTGCTGTTCGTAACCGACAAGTCACCACATTCATGTAATATTAACCGAACCAATCAATGTCAAAGAATCGATTCATCATCTCTCTATAATCTTTTATTTCATGTTGTATCATAACCGGCCTGCATTCGTATCCATCACGAATAGACATTTAGTAGGTATCTTAAATGTTCGTTTTGATTAATAACCTTCCCATTTCTTTCTTCATGTTAAATACTGATAAAATGTTCACTTTGTCTTATAGGAGAATAAAACTCAGCACTTTAAGTCTCATAATCCTGTAGAGAAATATTAAAGCATATTTGATACAAAAAACTCGCTTATTCGAGCCTTCAGAGGTGGTTTTATTAAATATATAATATGACATGCGTCGTCTGCTCGTTTACCACATAGGGAATCGTGTCAGCGGGTAACTGCTTTAGGAATTGCCCGGATGCGAAATTGTTATTCCTACGATGACTTTTTATCCGCTGTGACGACTTCGAGAGAGACTACAACTATAATACTATACTGCCAGAAAATGGTCAGCCTTTTCACACAGGGGTAAAATTCATCGTATCTAGAGCTAATCAGCTTAAAGCTGTTTAATTTTCCCTGTGTAAACGTCGTTCATACTCAGGGGCGGCGATCCCGGGGGGACGGGGGGGGGGGGGACCCCCCTCGATTTTTGAAGAACAATTTGAAAAATTGCACAAAAATATATACAGCAAATAATGACTGCAACACACTGTTAGGCTTCGGAGGGCACAAGAGTTCAGCTATGCTCCCTCGCATAATATCCTTCAAAATGTACGAGTAAATATTGTAGAAAAGTGAAGTGTGAAAAAAGTATATTGTTTGTTTTCATACTATAATTTTGCAAAGGAATATAATTTTGTAATACAACAAAACTTCAAAACCTGTGAGGGGATAGTCACTTTCACCCCTCTCGAGCTCACTCACTCTAGCTTGGGGCAGTTCTCCCCCCCCCCCCGATAAAATTAAAACGTGGTTTATTTCTAATTCTATACCAGTGACTAATTTACAAATGTTTCTGAAATGGCATGATTTTCCCTGAGCTTCCGGGGGGCCCTGCCCCCTGTACCCCACCAGGGACCTAAGCGGGCCAATGGATGCTCCTCTAACCACATTCAAAAGCCTAAAACCCTGAGCTTACGGAGGCTCCGCCTCCTAGACCCCACTAAGGGCCCTAAGGCGGCCCCTGGATGCTCATCTGATCGTAATTTAATGCCTAAAACCGCTGAGCTTCTGGGGGTTTCGCCCCCTGGACCCCACTCCGATTAGTGACCTGCATGCAAGTGTCACAAATAAGGTATCAAAATATGCTCATCTGACCCTTATTAAATGCCTAAAAACTCTCTCCGCCCCTTGACCCACGCCAAATTTACACCCCACTTAATTGCTTTGCTCTATCTGACCGCAAATACTTTAGCCCCCCCCCTCCCACTTTGAAAAACGTTCCGCGGGGCCTCCATGTGACATATAAGAGCGGTAATGATGAAGATTTTTTTCTCTCCCCCCCCCCAATAAACGTTTTTGTTCATTACGTCACTCCTCCCTCGTTCCTCGCATTTCGTCCCCCCCCCCCGGTCATGAAAAGAAAAAGCCGCCCCTGGTTTATACGATGTTCGGACAGATACGAAGTCGGTATTCATACGCCGGTCAAAGCAGGCTGCAGATACGAAGCCCGTCAACTAATCAGCTTTAAAGATACTATGTCCCTTTTGCAGCCAACATCAAATTCTGTGGAACTTTGCAGGAATTATGAATGTCATGTATGTCCTACCTGTGAAATTATGCAAGGAAACCCGTTTACTTGCTAGACTTCACTGTCAGACACTATTGAGTGACTGACTGGATTTTTCATCTTCGGTAATAACATAGATAAAATGATCTGTATTAAACGGCTACATGAGTATTATTTTGTCTACATCAATATCCCACTTCTTGTGATGGCCAAAATTAAACTGATTGAATCTTTGCGCAGCATAAAACGTACGACCATTCAGTTCAATGGTCTAAAAAATCAGACTATTACTTACTGGCTCTATAGCTCCTCAGTCGATTCGACAACTGATTGTCCTTATTTTCCCACATTTTCAAGCCCCCTTTTTTTAGGGAAGTTCTAAATTAGTATTGTCTTCAAATGACGTTGGAATTTAACTTTTTCATTTTTTTGGCCTGCAAGATGAAACATAGTACCTTTAAAGAATTTTAAACCTGTGTGAAAATGGGGATGTTGTATCTAAAGCTGATTAGTTTAAAGTTCTTTAAACTAATCAGCTTTAAAGAATGTTACCCCTGTGTGAAAAGGGGATTAGTCATCCATACAATAGAAGTTGATCAAAACATTTATAAAACATTTATTGTGGTTTCCAATGAAAGGTTTTACATGCGCATTTGAGTAATTTTATTGCCATTATCCAATGTGATTTGATGTGGATGTATATAATATAATAATGATGAAAACAATTTTGATCATACTGATGATAATAATGGTGATGGTGATAATGTTAATAAATAATGGTCACATTATCATATCAGTCGTGTATGGTGTCCATCTAAAAGTCTATTACCATTCAGTTCCAATATTTGCATGACTTGAGGGGAATCTAACGACGATGTTATTGTTATGTGAATAATACCGCGTATGTATTCAACCAAGTAACAATGCTATCAAACCTGTTGTGTAAGTTTACCAGTACACAAATAATACACTGTTGCGAGTGTGTTAGGCATAAGTAGGGCACTGGAACTGCCCTGACACACTCGCGAAACGTTCCGGAAAGGTTTGGAGAACTACCGAGTAAACAAGGAGGAAACACAAGGACATTGTCGAATAAAGGAAGGGCAAAAAGAGAACAAAATGGCTAATAGTGCAGCGGTTTAGCAAGAAAATTGTGCACTTTTTGACAAAAGCATGAAACTTCTAGCATAGTTAGTTTAGACCATAAGATTTATTTTCAGAGGTGGAGGGAAGTCAGATTTGACCTCTGATGACCCTGAGAGGTCAAATCCAAAATGGCCGCCAGTCCGTATGGTCTAATGTACGAACACGCTTAACTTTTGAACCAAATAGTCCAGAAAAACGTTTAAGGTGTCATTTCCAACTAACTTGGGGATGCCAATTCATTTGGTAATACTTTTGAGATCGCCTGAACTCAGGGTTTTGCATTTAGGTCAAGGTCAAGGTCAAAATTGACTTAAAATAGCAAGTTTTGAATGGTTACAAATGAGATTTGTCATTTGTTCTCAAATTTCTTTAGGAATGGTTCCCCTGCATAGTCCTCCACCTTAATCCTTTTCAGGTAGTTTATTTCACATTTTGTTTTGACCTCTGATGACCCTGAAAGGTCAAATCCAAAATGGCCGCCAGTCCGCATGGTCTAATGTACAAACGCGGTAACTTTTGAACCAAATAGTCCAGAAAAACGTTTAAGGTGTCATTTCCAACTAAATTGGGGATGCCAATTCATTTGGTAATACTTTTGAGATCGCCAGAACTCAGGGTGTTGCATTTAGGTCAAGGTCAAGGTCAAAATTGACCAAATATAGCAAGTTTTGAATGGTTACTAAAGGTTAAATCCCCATTTTGTTCTCCCCTATGTTCTCAAATTTATTAAGGAATGGTTCCCCTTCATATTCCCCCACCTTAACCCTTTTCAGTTAGTTTATTTCACAGTTTGATGTGACCTCCGATGACCATGAGAGGTCAAATCCAAAATGGCCGCCAGTCCGCATGGCCAATGTACAAACGTGGTAACTTTTGAACCAAATAGTCCAGAAAAACGTTTTAGGTGTCATTTCAAATTAACTTGGGGATGCCAATTCATTTGGGAATACTTTTGAGTACGCCAGAACTCAGGGCTTTGCATTAAGTCAAGGTCAAGGTCAAAATTGAAGAAAACAATAGCAAGTTTTGAATGGTTACTAAAGGTTAAATCCCCATTTTGTTCTCCCCTATGTTCTCAAATTTATTAAGGAATGGTTCCCCTTCATATTCCCCCACCTTAACCCTTTTCAGTTAGTTTATTTCACAGTTTGATGTGACCTCCGATGACCATGAGAGGTCAAATCCAAAATGGCCGCCAGTCCGCATGGCCAATGTACAAACGTGGTAACTTTTGAACCAAATAGTCTAGAAAAACGTTTAAGCTAGGTGTCATTTCCAACTAACTTGGGGATGCCAATTCATTACGCAATACTTTGAGATCGCCAGAACTCAGGGATTTGCAATAAGGTCAAGTTCAAGGTCATATTAGGCCAACAAAAGTGATGTTTTCTTTTTTAAAATAAACTTTGCCTCTATTTTGACACTTAAGGGGTCATTATTAAAAAAATAAAAATAAAAGACCCGTGTACCACCACTTTGACTATCCAGGGCCATATTGTATAGAGCTGCTTATCGGCTGGTTCTGTGCTTACGTATGAGTTTCTACTTCATAGCACTGCTAACCGTAGGCACACGAAAATGCATTAACCTTACGCTGCTTACTGGACGAAAATTAATTTTGTAACAATGCAAATCCATTGTGAACGCACAAGGTGGACGCCTTGTTTTCTTGCTAACCAAATTTGTCTGCTACAGTTATAGCACGAAAATTTGATTACCGGTAAGCAGCTTTAAGAAATTGGGCCCAGAAGACCAAAAAAGCTATTCCAAATACGACCTAAAACCTGTTCATTACCCCATGAATTTAGCACTATCCACAACTTATGAACTATCCTAATGGTAACGATCAAAATCTAACAGTCTCCAGAACAAGAGCACATACAGTTCAGTGCATCCTTTCTTGCAGCGACAGTGAATTATTCATGGCACAATTGTGATGCTTCCGGGAGAGTGATCCAAAGAGGCTGCCACCCAGTTGTTTCGTTTGTCCAGCCCAAGTCAGATGGCTCTGGCATCTCTGGATTCTTGGCCAATATCTGGTTCCAACAATTGGCCTGGTAGCAAGTGCGCTTGATGTGCTGCTTGAGTGCTGTCTGGGTTGGAGGAAAGTTCTCCAGGTTTCTAGACTTCTGTGCGAAGAGCTGTTTCCTGGCATCATTCATACCATGCTCTCACTGGTTCGGTCGTATCAGCACCACAAATCGCTCTGGCAGTAACATTGATCCTTCACTGACCTCCCTAGGCATGCACAGGAGTTCACTGAAGGAATAATTCACTTCTGGGAAAGACTTCTAAGTTTTTCCTCTGGATGCAGAAAAAGTCTGACACCCGGTGAACGCAGGAAAGATTGGGAGAGTCATACATTGTGTCGGACTCATGGTGGCAACCATCATGATTTTGTGAAAAGCTATGTACCGAAAGCTTGATCTGACACCAAAAGCGATCCACAGCATCAGGAGCTGTCTTGCTGAATGAAGCCACAGCCAGTTCAACCGCATCAGTACCACCAGTACGTATGGTTACCCTTTTACACCCATGGGGCAAGGCCTGCCAAGTGTGACTCAGCAGGAGAGCAGAGTACTCCACTTCCATCTGTTGCATATTATACAGTTCCTTGCCCTGTGGTAGAGGAAGATGAACGACATGACATGAAATCCAACAATTCGGGTTTGTTCTCATTGACTCGAAAGAAGTCCTTCCAGCTTTCTGGCAGCACAGTAGAAAGAGCCACCCTTTTCCTGGTGCCCTTTCCTGCCTTATTGAGGCTTTCAGGCTAGCAGGTAAGTAAACACCCTAGCCAAGGTCGATGCGGATGCTTTTCTCGAGTTGAGCAAAGATGTATGGGGCAAACACTCTTTCTCCATACTCTTGAAAATGTTCTTGATGTTCCAGGATTGAGCATTTGAACCGCAGCTTCACCATCAATAATTATTGCTTGGGCCACAGGTGCACTATTGTTTTCGAGCAGATTTGATTCCAGGCAGCGAAGTAGATCTGCTTTAACTCCAAACCGCATTTTCCTCCAGTTAACAAAGCTGGCGGGGCTGCCTGGTTTTCATGAGAGAAGAAATTGTCCATATCTCCATCCCTTGTCTGACACGAGATGTACATCCTCAAAAAGAGACCACAGTCCCTCTTAAAGGTATTACAAAGTTTTGGTAAATTTTGAAAATTGGGTGGATAGTGATTCTTTACAATTTTGATAAATGTGGATGCCCATATAGATGTTTTATAAGCACTAAAAAAATTAGCCCCTACAACACTTCTGCTTTCGAGAAAAATTGAATATAACAATTTACCGGTGCTCCCGGTAAATGTTGATAAATTTCAAATAGCGCCTACGGCCATACGATGGTAGCTGCGACCATGGAAATCTCAGAATATGCAGTTGTGATATATATATTCCAAACGGTAATAGCAAATCGGTCGATTTTAGTCGAATAACATTGTTTTATAGCTAAATCAATATCTTGACCTTGAGAGGAAGCTATACAACATAAAGACTTTATCATTTACAAGTTCGTCACTTTAGACTCGATTTCAACCGCGACAACAATCACTGAACATTTTAGGATCGCATATGCTTTCAATATGTTCATTTGAACCAAATTCATGACCCCTTACCAAAACTTTGTATTACCTTTAAGTGCTGCAAGCTGTGCCTACTGTTTTAACATAACCTTCGCCGGCTGCCGACTGGAAAATGGCAACTTGTTCGTATGAAGTGTTTGTGTGACAGGTGTCGTACACTGCCAATGACTAGTAGGTCTTGACTTTGTTCTAGAAATGGATTCCCCATCTCTTTCAGTACTGTCAGAAGTTCCCATCCCTCAAGAATGCTGCCTGCACTCCAGGTTGCTGGTCATGGTGATGTTGTCTAGTGTTAGCAGAACCGTTATTTTGCTTTATGGCCTGTTCCTCAAACTCTGTAGTGATCCTTTAAATTACTTAGCCCCAAATAAAACACAAAGTAACTTAAAAAACATCTTACCAGTATTATTGAGCAGTAATGAAAAGGAGCAGTTTTCCTGACTTGAATTGAGGTTTTTGCCGTATACTGCCTAGCTGCCCACTGACCATGCTATGCATATGGTCAGTTACAAGACAAATGGTTTGGTGCTATAATTAGTGAAATAAACTAACTGATAGGGATTACGATGGAGACTATGCAGGGGAACCACTCCTACAGAAATTTGAGAACATTATATAGGGGGACAAATAAATGGAAAAACTGTATGTAACCATTCAAAACTTGCTATTGTTTTCTTCAATTTTGACCTTGACCTTGACTTAATGCAAAGCCCTGAGTTCTGGCGTACTCAAAAGTATTCCCAAATGAATTGGCATCCCCAAGTTAATTTGAAATGACACCTAAAACGTTTTTCTGGACTATTTGGTTCAAGAGTTATGCATGTTTGTACAATTATTAGACCATGCGGCGGACTGGCGGCCATTTTCTATTTGACCTCTCAGGGTCATCAGAGGTCAAATCAAAATGTGAAATAAACTAACTGAAATGGATTAAGGTGGGGGACTATGCAGGGGAACCATTCCTAAAGAAATTTGAGACCACAGGGGAGAACAAATGACAAATAAATGGGAAAACTTTTTGTAACCATTCAAAACTTGCTTTGTTTTAGTCAATTTTGACCTTGACCTTGACCTAAATGCTAAGCTCTGAGTTCTTGCGATCTCAAAAGTATTCCCAAATGAATTGGCATCTCCAAGTTAGTTGGAAATGACACCTTAAACGTTTTTCTGGACTATTTGGTTCAAAAGTTAAGCGTGTTTGTACATTAGACCATGCGGACTGGCGGCCATTTATTATTTGACCTCTCAGGGTCATCAGAGGTCAAATCAAAATGTTAAATAAACTAACTGAAAGGGATTAAGGTGGGGGAATATGAAGGGGGACCATTGCTAAAGAAATTTGAGAACACAGGGGAGAACAAATGACAAATAAATGGGAAAACTTTTTGTAACCATTCAAAACTTGCTATTTTGTTGTCAATTTCGACCTTGACCTTGACCTAAATGCAACACCCTGAGTTCTGGCGATCTCAAAAGTATTACCAAATGAATTGGCATCCCCAATTTAGTTGGAAATGACACCTTAAACATTTTTCTGGACTATTTGGTTCAAAAGTTACCGCGTTTGTACATTAGACCATGCGGACTGGCGGCCATTTTGGACTTGACCTTTCAGGGTCATCAGAGGTCAAAACAAAATGTGAAATAAACTACCTGAAAAGGATTAAGGTGGAGGACTATGCAGGGGAACCATTCCTAAAGAAATTTGAGAACAAATGACAAATCTCATTTGTAACCATTCAAAACTTGCTATTTTAAGTCAATTTTGACCTTGACCTTGACCTAAATGCAAAACCCTGAGTTCAGGCGATCTCAAAAGTATTACCAAATGAATTGGCATCCCCAAGTTAGTTGGAAATGACACCTTAAACGTTTTTCTGGACTATTTGGTTCAAAAGTTAAGCGTGTTTGTACATTAGACCATACGGACTGGCGGCCATTTTGAATTTGACCTCTCAGGGTCATCAGAGGTCAAATCTGACTTCCCTCCACATCTGAAAATAAATCTTATGGTCTAAACTAACTATGCTAGAAGTTTCATGCTTTTGTCAAAAAGTGCACAATTTTCATTATATTGGGAGCTTATCCGCTGTACTATAACAAACTACTGGTTCTTTTCGGTGCTTGGATGGTCCTATTCTTCGAGATAGGGACTTTGAAATCGTTTTCTGTTCTCTTCAACCACATCGTGAAAGACGTCGACACGACGACAAGTCAACTTGGAATGTTCATTGGGATGTTTCATGGATGCATTCTCATATTTGGTAAGATATAATTTACTAGTCCTAAATTCCATCGGCATTGATTACAATTGGTCCGGAAGAAAGGAGAATTGCAAGGAAAAAATATTTATAATTCCCAGTTTCTCGTTCCCTTCTTTTTCTCCATTACCTCTTTTTGAGTTGTTGTTGTTATTGACATTTTTGTTCTGAAATCAAATAAACAAGAATATCAGGATATCAAGTCTGTCACAAGTCATCTCAAATAATGCAATTTCGCCTTATTTGAGCCCCTGAATTCCATGTACATATTAAGTGCAGATATATTTAGAAAACAAATTTAAATTTGTGTTGAAATTGTCCCAACTAAGAGAAATATCAATTACCACATAAAAAGGAACATTTTCGAAAAATGCAGACAGGAAACCAAGATTCAATTTTACTAGTCCTAAATTCCATCGGCATTGATTACATTTGGTCCGGAGGAGAGGAGAATTGCAAGGAATAAGATTTTGGGGGAAGTTTGAATGACTTCCGACAGAGATATATACACAAATATAAGTGTTTGAAAGCTTAAAGATCGGTTAACATATCACAAATTCCAGCCCTAATAGTCCAGGGATGGCATTATTAGTCACATGCCCCATACCCCTTACACCCTAGCTTTCCTAACCCAGGCGCGGATCCAGGATTTCTTAGGGGAGGGGGCCCAACTTTTTTTTTTTTTAGCTCCCGAAAATTTGAAAATCGCGCCGGCCGAAAAGTCACTCAGTGGGGGGGGGGGGGGGGGGGGGAGGGGGGGGGGTAAGCGGACACTTTTTTTTTGGGGGGGGAGTCCAATCGCAACGACTCAGCCAGCCGAAAAGTCGCTCAGTGGGGGGGGGGGGGGGTAGTGAGCACATTTTTTTTGTTTGGTCCTCGAAATTTTAAAATTTGCACTCCCCCCTTTAGCGCCAGGGGGGGGGGGGGGGGGGCCCAACCCCCAAAAAAGGTAAAAATCGCGTGATTTTACATGATTTTTTTCTCAAGGGGGGGGGGGGGGGGCGGGCCCCCCGGCCCCCCCTGGATCCGCCACTGTCCTAACCCACACTCCCTCCCAGAACCAGCTCCATGAAGCAAAAACGACATAAACATACAGTAGTTCCAATCATATGATCAGCAAAAGATGTTTTCTTACCAAATGTCATACCATGCTAATTCTATTATTCACACACATCAACCCCTACCACACATGTATATACAGGCACACACTCAGTAATACCAAATATACAGGCACACAAATATACAGGCACAGTAATACCAAATAATAAATAGTAATACCAAATATTACACACAGTAATACCAAATATACAGGCACACACACAGTAATAACAAATAAAAGAATGAATGAAAATAATTACCAAAAAATGTTTAATGTATTTCATGTAGGCATTATATATGTATGTACCATCAGATTTCATTAAAAATAGACTGCTCATATTTATGAAAGGGAATCTACAATTTACAAGTTTAGCTTTTACTAGATTCCCCCATATTTCACTACAAATAAATCTGTGTAATTTCTTTTTAAATACCATGTCATTGTAGTTATCATATATGTTAATTCGCCTGATATTAGTGTATGTATTTTCTTACACCTATTGAAAGAACAATTCTTTTCATTCTTATCATTTATTGCTAATAATTTATGTAATGAATGTGAAGGTGAAATATGAAATAAAACTGAATTGAAAACTTTTAACTGAAACTGAACCATGACATAGAATATCAATTTACTCTTTAGGGACTCCCAATATTTCATTTTACAGTAGATTTCAATCAGTTGATTCCACTATTCGTATGATTCAGCAGCAAGAGAAAGAAATGAACATTCTCACCATTATATTATTATTATAATTCTAATGTTTTCATCGTCTCTACAATGCTATTTGAATAAATAAAAGGTTTAATCTGTTAAATTTGAGATGCGTGGCCCTATGTGTTATCAATATGGTGTAATATTGAAGCCCTTAAAATACTGCGCTTCAAAATTATCATAAAGTGCCTCGAAAAAGTAAAAATCTTTGAGTGACCGACCGATTTTACCATACTCATTTCCCCCAATAACCTGTAGTGTAATGAAAACCGGTAGGAAAACGAAAATTGAAATGTCGATTTCCAATCATAAATATTTTTAGAATCAGACAGACGATATCGGCTTGTAAAATGCATGAGATTCCTGACTGACCTAAATGTTTATATTCATGATTGCAGCATGAGCTCAATCCAGGATTTCGTTTCAGAATCTGAGGCAATGTTACCGAGTCACTGTAATTTTTTAGGCTTCCTGGGAAAAGTTTCAATTGTTGTTGGGGGGGGGGGGGGTAGTGAGCACTAACTTGTTTTTTTGGCCGGGGGGGGGGGGGGCACGAGCCCCGTAGATCCGCCACTGCTATGTCTTGTGTGATAGTCTCCTAGAGTGAACCGAGCAGCTCACCTCTGAACCAATTCAAGTTTTCGAACTTGGTTTTGGCAGTGAGGAACTCAAGCTGTTGAGGCATAGTCAATGATGTGGCGTATATATGCTATCGCCTCAAGCTTCTTAGCTTATGATAGTTGGCCTCTGCATTTATCTTGATTATTTTTACTTACCTCCATACTTTCAAGCTTTCAATTATGTACTTTTTTTAAAAATATTTTATTTTGTGTGTATTAAGTTGTCACTCTTGATGTAAATCAATTATATTATATACTATTATTGTTATTTGAATGTTCTGTATTTGATTTATCAATAAATGCAGAAACATCTGCTAAAAAAAAAATGTACGCCTGTTCCTTGGATTTCTTGGGACAGCCATGCAGATTACTTTGAAGGAATCATCGTGTACTGCTGGCCTCCTTGTATGTGTTGTCTACATGTGTCTTCCAGATTAGCTTGGGGTTGATGTGTACTCCAAGGTATTTTGGCATTGTCTACAGTTGGAAGCTCAACTCCATGGAGTAAGTAAGGTGAACGGATGACATTTTTTTTACCTTGTTGGTCACTCTGAGGACTTCACACTTGCTTGGGTTGAAAGAGATCTGCCACTTGGTTTCCCAGTCTTGCAGGTGGTTAAGGTCTTCTTGAAGTGTGTCGGCGTCGGTTCGTGAGTTGATGTGTCGGTATAGCAAACAATCATCTGCAAACATCCGAGCTTCTGAACAGACACAGTCTGGCAGATCATTGATGTAAGGCTTATTTACCCCTCCTCCACCTGTAATATGCTGGACCTAGTTTGTACTCCCACTCTGACCTTTTCCTTCAGTTCACCGTCCTCTCTCAAAATATTCAGTTCCAGTATCTGGCTTGCCTCAGTTTCTTCCAACTTTCTAAGCCTGATCTGCATGTTAAACATGAGGAGCATATGGTCACTGTAGCAGTCTTACCTTTTTCAAATCATCTTCAATTACAATAAACTCATGAGGTCAATAAATGAACACACGTCGTAATGGTAAACCTTTTAATAAGAAGGTATTAAACACTGTGAAGTATGGGATGTGGAGGTATGTTATTAAATTTAACATTTTTTGTATGTTGCAGTTATAATTATGTTACTGATTTTCTGGTGAAAGGTTATTTTCTCTCGTTTGTTTATTTTATCATTATGAACTCTCGGTTGAACTGCTGTGCTGTAAAGGCACAGTCTATCTATACTACTCTGATAATTACGAAACTATTCCACATTACACTTCACATGTGCGTTTCTATCAGAATAATTTTCGTGGGCTTTGGTGAGCTCTCAAGGTATTTGAAGTTCTTGCATTGATTTTGACGTGTGCCTCTTTTAAATAATTGTTACAAAAAAGCACTAATGCAAATTAACCGGATTTCAGCTACCTAGAATGTTTTTCTTTATCTTTCTCATACAGGCGTGGTTGCAAATGTTCTGCTTGGACGTTTTTCGCCTCGTTTGTTATGTATGGTTGGTGGGTTGATCGGTTCGGTGTGCTTGATGATGTGTTCTGCCGTCCAAACCAACATCGATCTCGCGGTTTTTCTTTTCGCCTCAGGTAAGGATTTATTCTGTGTTCTGTGGAGGGACGGATCCGGATTTTCGTTAAGGGGGAGGGGGGGGGGGGGTACATTTAACCAAATGTCTGACAAGCAAAACAAAAAAGAGGAACATTTTAAGCTGCGTTTTAGTTTTGGGTCGCAAATTTGACGGGGGCACAGGAACACTACAAGATTTTTTTTCTTCTTTTGTTTACTTAACTTTTGAAATATTTTGGTGCTTATCATTTTTGACCTATTTTCCTTAAATAACAAAATAATTTGTGCATACCGAAATGTCATATTCTATGTCAACGAGTAAATGTACTAAAATACTCAGTACTAAACTGGACATTCATCTTAATATTTCGATCTAGGGCTCGGATTCGCGATGACCGTCCTCCCCTCACAAGTGTCGGTTATATCTGCTTTTAAAGGCAATTACACGCTGCCGCTCTGTGTTAGCTCGATGGGTGGTGGTGTAGGTATGATGGTGCTACCGCTCTGTACCCAGAAACTCTTAGAGATCTACGACTGGCGCGGAGTAATGCTCCTTCTTGGGGGACTCAATATCCACACTGTGGTTTCAGGGGCATGTTTACAAGGAAAGGTGATGCAGATAGTTTCCTCAAGAGACATATCGACTACAAGTAATACATCGACGTCGTCGGTGTCGGAGGATGCTGCACTAGCTGCGCTACCACTCCGATGTTGGGGCAATGTTCGTGCACTTATTTTGATCGCCTACCGCAAATCAGGTGTTAGCGTCTTAGGAAAATATCCACAATTGACCTATATGATAATAGTATCGTACCTCCATGGAATTACGTACGTCGGTTGGACTATCTTTGTTATATCTAACGCAGAAGTAAAGGGTCTTCAAGAAGAAACTGCCGTGTTTCTGTCTGTTGTCGGCGGGATTGGAAACACAATTGGTCGTCTTCTACCAGGCGCCTTGAACTTATTAAACAAAGACTTATTTTCTTCCAGAGTTTCGTTTCTAGCACTTGGTGTCATTGGATCAGTGCCTCTTTGTTTGAACTCGATAGCGACAAGCTTTCCAACGTTGGGGGTCTTTGCCAGCCTCAATGGCCTTGCGTTAGGAACAAAAGCTATTACTAAGAGCGCAGCATCGGTGGACGTCGTTCCAGAATCGTTTTCATCAACGGCCCTAGCGTTCGCATTGGTGTGTTCGGGGATGGGTGAACTAACTGGTGGATGGGCGACAGGTAAGGTTATAATTATACTTTCAAATGAAAGAGGGAATGGTTTAACAGACTAACAGAGGCATAGGAAGGGGATAGCAAGTAGGGAGAAACAGCAAAATATAATGAAAAACTACTATGTTGACTTTCGGCTTGAGAGCAGAATTGGAATTACACACATACAAATCCTCATAACATAGTGTGAATTTTTACGAGTCACCATAACACGTGCTGTGGCAATAGGAAAAGTGTAGGTCATCGACAAAAAATGCCTGCTAGGCAATGTTCTGTCTAAATCATTACCGGAAGTTTCACTTTGAATTTACAATCAGTAATCCTGATGTGCAAACTATTACGAACATCCAACCAGAAAATTGGCTGAATAAGATTTTTTTAAATGTATGATAATTATGTACTTTTCTCTATTGCCACATCACGTGGTGACACGTTATGAGTACGTAACCCCCCCCCCATCGGCTTATAATGCTAATGCGCCATTTTGGGTGATAGTGCAAGGTAGATATTGGTTCTGACTGTACTAGACAGGGGGTATGCCTCGGTACGTTCACACAAACATACGATATCTTGTTGGGTAGAGTGTATTATTGAGAGTAGCCATCCGTTTTAAATTTCAAGTATTGCTTTTCTGAGGATATTCACGGATACATATTGCATAATTCATCTTTCACGATTTTTTCCCTCAAAAATCCTCTCTAATCCTCTTTGAGTAGACAAGAGAATGTTAAACAAGGTACATGTAGTTTTTTGTATACGCTTGCAAAAGTTCAATTAATAGCTAATGTCTTATAATATTCATTAGATTTAGTTGGTAAAAGGGGAACATATATGTTTAATATCTACCCAGCAAACAATCAAGTTCCCTTTTTGTTTAAAAACAGCTAATTTTGTTTTGTTTCGTTTTGAATGTATTTCTTCTTTTTTCTTGAAACGTCCAGGTAAAATCTGGGATGTAACAGGCTCCATGGATACAGCTTTTTTCTTTCTTGGATGTGTAGATATCGTGGGTGTCGTCATTCTGTTGCTGGGCATGATCCACGAGAAAATCATTCAATTGAAAAACAAGACCAATGGGGCATCAGGAAATTAATTTTAAGGTGTACGTACAATTTTCTATGGAATATTTATCTATTTATTTTATTTATTTATTTACACATATTTATACAAATACACAAGATCAGAAATAAATCTCTTTTGCATCTTGGACCTGGTATTAAAAGCATCATATAAACAGTAGTAACAATAACAAAGTATAATAAAGTAAAATACACAATACATCATAGTAATACAAAATATGTAACAAAATACCAACAAAATCCACACCCCCCCCTTTAGCGACGCCCCTGAGTGCGGGCAATCTTCCAAGCACTAGGTATAACACTTTTTTGTTATATTTGGATGTTGAGGCTAGTATTAAAAACCGAACATAGAAACCCGACGGGCCCGCCCCCCCCCCTCCCTAGCAAAAAAAAACTGGTAAAAAAAAACAAGATGGTAAACGTAAATTAAACCTAAAAACTAAAGCCCCGCCCCCTGGCAATTTTGTCTTAAATAAATAATAAAAATGAAAAAGTTTGTTTTGCTTTCTTTTTTTCGCCTCCCTCCCCTCCAAATACAAATGTGTGTGGTGTTCCCCTCCCCTCTCATTCTCCGACTGGATGATTCGTTGCTAAATATTTCTATACAAATTGGACAAAAAAAAAAAAAATAAAAATAAATAAAAATAGCGCTCAGTCCCCCCTTTCATGTGCTATTTCCCCTATTTTAGGGGTGCTGAAAATAAATCTACCAGAAGCCATTTTTCTAAATAATGTTTTTAGCCATTTCCATGGTAATTAATTATTTTCTTAAAAATTATGTTTATTTCTCATCAAACAAAATAAGAATGTCATATTTAGCCTACAGAGATTAGCTATTGGTTTGTTATAACAGGTCTGTTACTGGCATTCGATCTTGTAAGGGGGGGGGGGGGGACACCTCCAACGTCATATTACATTGGTTTGTTAGACTAAGACAATGGCCAATGGTCAGTTGGTCAAATTGGTTTTACATGAAAAGTCTACGGACATTATTTTTTCCTTCCCTTCCCTCCTTAATTAGCTTGACTAAAGTGTGATTACCACCAGAGGTTTTAGTTGTGAAATGATGTCCATGTAAACTGTTAATGATAGGCCTAAATTACCTGATCTGCACAACTGCTGCTGCCGTACCACGGTAACTGATGGCCACATGGAACAGAGGTGTCGTGGTCCAGTGGTAACGTCACCGGACGGTGGATCACATGGTTCGCGGTTCGAGTCCCATCGCATCACTAGTGTCCTTTGGCAAAACATGTATCTACATTTGACCCTCTCCATTTAAGTGAAGTAAATGGGTACCCAGTAGGAAGAAATTATTTGAATTATTTAGCGTATTATTTTGGCGGCTGTAGTATACAGTTGCTGCGCTATATAAACGGACCAATCGTTATTATTATAAACAGATAATTTATTCAACATTAGTCATCTCTGATTGCAAGCTTAAAGACCGAGGCCCGTATTTTCCTAACAAGAAAACTTGACGCAGCGCAAAAAAAGGCCTAGGAGAAGCGTTGGTCACATCCCACCGTGCGTGTTTTTAGTCCGTACGGTTTTTGGGGAGGCCACGGCCGCCACGTTTTCTGAAAAAGTAGGGAGGGAGTGGCAAAGGCAGGGAGGGAGTACCGGCAAAGCACGTCACACGCACGGTGTAAGTACGTGGCCCGCACGCCACGCCTGGCCGTGAGCGGTTGCGTGCATCGTACGTTTCGCACGTGGTAAGTGCGTTGTACGTGCTTACAACGTGCTCACTACGTGCTTACAACGTACGGTCTCCGTGCGGTTGCCACGTTATCTCACGGAGGCCGTACTTACACGTGCTGCTCACGTACGGTGTCCTTACTCACTCGCACGTTGTAAGTGCGTGCACGTGCGAAGAACTCGGTGAGTCGGGGTATGTCGAAGTATATAGGACGACATTCCCATTTCTCTAGAAGTCCCAGCTGCTGCTGCCTCAAGATGCCGCCCATTCCACCGCAGAGACTCCGAGTTCTGATGCTGCAAGAACACCTTCAAGTGGCAGCGCATGAGCATGACGTGGTATTACTTGCCTTGATACGGGAGAGAGAGAGGCAACAGGGACGCTGACGCAGGAGATGGTGGGTTCGCCCATGGATCGAGAGGAGGAGGCTTTTCGGGCAGTACGAAACGTTGTTCCAAGAGCTAGAGCGTGAATCGCGGGGGGACTATGTCGGATACATCCGAATGGACCCCAATCACTTCGCCGAGCTCCTGCTCCGAATGACCCCTCGAATCACCAAGTGCCCAAGGTGTGTGTCTTCATTCCTGCCATAACAAATTCTTGGTTTTGCTTTGTATTTGCTTTAAAATGTTGTCTTATTTCTATTGGAAGCTTCCCGTCGCTCATTTAAGAATGATTTCTCTGACAAAAGGAGCAAATTTTGCAATCAAAACTTTTCAGTAAAATGGCCATAGAATCAAAACGCCTTCATGAAAATTGATGATTTTGGTGGCAAATAAAACTTGAGGTGTCTTTCTATCAAATACTATAAACAAGTCATTCATGTCTTTGTAATTAAGGGTCAGTTTTGTAGCACTCTTTCTGGGCCACCCAAACGATATTAATACATTATATGTTTCAGGAGTCGCCGCCCTCTTGAGCCTGGCCTGAAGCTGGCCATCACCCTTCGCTTCTTGGCGACGGGGAACAGCTACAGGTCCCTTGCCTACGACTTCCGGGTGGCACACAACAGCATATCAACGTTCGTGCCGGAGGTCTGCACCACCATCTACAAGGAATATAAGGAGGAGATGTTCAACATGCCCTCCACACAGGACGAGTGGAAAGCCGTCGCCCGCCAGTTTGGAACGCGATGGAACTTTCACCACTGTTGTGAGGCGATCGACGGGAAACATATCGCCATCAAGAAGCCCAATAAAAGTGGATCGCTCTATTACAATTAAAAGCGCTTCTGTTCTGTGGTGCTCCTGGCCATCGTGGATGCAAACTATTCCTTCTCGTGGTGCAAGGTGGGGGCCAACGGCTCTTCCTCAGACGCAGGCGTGTTCAACGAGTCCACCCTCCGGGGGGCACTGGAGGACAACACCATTTGATTCCCAGCACCGGATCCACTTCCAGGCGACGACCGGAACTTTCCCTACTTCATCGTAGGCAATGATGCTTTTCCCCTGCGAAAGTGGCTCTTGAAGCCATACAGTCGCTGTGCCATGACCCAACAAAGAGAGAGTGATGAACTATCGGACCTCTCAAGCCCGTCGGGTTGTGGAGAACGGCTTCGGGATATTGGCTCACCGGTGGCGGTGCCTACTCACCACCCGGCAGTTGGAGCCTGGCAGGGTGATTCGCGTTGTGTTGGGCTGCCTCACCCTTCACAATTGGCTGCGAAAGCGCCGGCCCGGACTACAGGACTTTAATTTTCCTTTGTAACACCCCCTTCATGTGACCCCTTCTCCGATCCACCAGCAGCACCCTCCTCATGATCAGACTCTTTGGCGGCACCATCTGACTCTTTTTCGCTCCTCCTCTCCTCTACCTCTCTGGCCCTCTCATCTTCCGCGGCCCGTTTCTGTTGGGCCTCTCTGGCCTTCTTATCCGCTGCCTTTTGAGCTGCAGATGCAGCTGACCCCTTATTCTGTGTCTTCTTCGGCGCCATCTTGGAGACGAAATGTTGGCACTCTTCCGTCGGCTCGGCTTTTGTATACTGCATAAATCAGTGCGCACAACGTGCGTTGTAAGTGCGGAGCACGTGCTTACTCGGTACGGTCCACGTGAGTTCTGCGTGCTCATTAGAAAGTTGAACTGGGGAAGTGGCGAGTAAGCACGGACCACGCGCTTATCACGTGCGCAGCACGCACGTGCTAAGTGCGCCTTCCGTAGAGCAAGTGACCGTGGGAAACAAATTAAAAAACGCACGGAGTCAGTGCGTTGTGCGCTCGTTGGCAGTACCGGGCACGCACGTCACGCGCACTGGGGGTGAATCGGTAGCCCGAACGCAGCGAAAGTTCCTCATGCACTAAAAGTGCTACGGTGTGTCTGCGTGCTCCCAAATCCGTACGGAGGCGGTACTCACCACGTACCGATACCCAAATTTTGCCCACGTTTTTGCACGTAGACAGCACGCACTTGCAAGTACGGCGGGATGTGACCACCGCATTACGTATAAATACATATAGATCCCTGGTATAATGTCACAATGTATTTTGTTGATGTGGGCAAAAATCCATCTTTTATACAGTCAAGATAAGGAATGAAGATGACGATCTTTTATCTTTGGTTTCCTACTGTTTGTGGGTGAGCAGTCTCTTGGTAATTCAAGGGATGTCCGCTTTTCTTGTAATGATGGGAATACTTTTCAAGTTTGGTGCTGTATTTACGACTATTCCCAAACCAATCATCGGTGGCATCATCGCTGTATCTGTAGGTAAGAAAAAACTGCTCCCTACCATTTATTTTGGCTTCTTCTGTTGTACTATTTAACTCGGGGGCGGATCCAAGATGTTGTTTATGAAAAAAATAAGGGAGGGATGTGACGCAATTCCGACGACAGTAGCAACGTAGTTCCCCATACGAACTTCAGTCTTAGTCCGCCCCTACGGGTTCCCCCAAGTCTTTCAGTGATTTAACTGAAAAAGTCTTGTTTCTTTTGTGAACGAGCCACTGCATCAAGTGTCCTCTTGTACTCACATAACCAAAAGTAATTTCTCATTCATATTTACCATGATCAAGGTCAATATCCGTCCGGTCAATTTCAGGTCAAAAAACGCGCGCGTGCGCGTACGTACGCGCGTCAATGCGCGCGCAAAAATGTTAAATGCTCAAAATTGTCTCAAATTTTTTTTGCATACGTTTCAGGTCATTTTAAGCATTTTATAACAAATCGCGCGTACGAGCATGCGCGCGCGTTTTCGCTCGTAACACCATTACAAAACATAGAATCGCCATTTTTTTTTCTTTCATGATATTTCTCATATTTTTTCAAGGAATTTGATACCATGTTTATCTCTTTATGACCATTATGAACAAGATGAGCGTAAATTCAAGATAAATGTCAGTGCGCGCGAGGTCCTTTAATACATAGCATATATGGGCAAAAACATGCCTATACAAAATCCGTTATAGCTCTTTGGAATGAACCGTGACCTTCAATTTTTTTTCATATTTAGATAGAGTATGAGTTGGAGATATGATTTCATGTCTCATTTGGCCATTAAGTGTATCGTGACATCATCACAATGGCCTTGGAACTCAAAATACGAATTTGCATATTATGACGTCAGCATATTTATGTAAAATTGATTGTATCTCTGTAAATATTGATCAATTTTCTTCAAAATTTCGATATGCTGTAGCTAAGACAATTCTCTACAAGTGCAGTAATAACCATTTTTCATTTTGATGACGTCATCATAGTGAAAATTTTGATTAAAGGCCTCATGTCAAAAACTTCATAATTTGCGTGTTATGCCTATAGAAGGTGAATTTAGTTCACGTTATGAATCTACATGATATTGTTTTTTAAGAATTTGTAAGCAGTATGTCGCTTATTTTTTCTCTATTTTGTCTCAAGTTTTAGTTGACCAGCCCACCTATACTTGTTCCGAACAAGTATTATATGTCTAGTTAATATTATAATTGTTATCATTATTGTTATTACTATTATTATCATCATTATGTCTTATTAAGTAAGCAAATATCATTCCCCAAAACCTGGGGGGATGATTGTACATGCCATCCCCCCCACCTTGTGAGGTGGGGGGGGGGGGGGATGCATCCCCCTCATCCCCCCGTTGTCTACGCCCCTGAACAACCATACATCCATTCAGCTCTATGGCTGTACGGATTTAACCAATCACAATGCAGGAAACTATACAGCCATGGCGGCGAGAATGTGTGTATAGTTTTATGGCTGTACGGTCTTAACCAATCACAATGCAGGAAACTATACAGCCATGGCGGCGAGAATGTCTGTATAGTTTTATGGCTGTACGGTTTTAACCAATCATAATGCAGGAAACTATACAGCCATGGCGGCGAGAATGTCTGAATTTAGCCGACACTTATGCCTCTAAAGCCATTGAATGCTGAACATAGCAATGCAATGATGGAATAAATAAAAATAAAAATTGATCTTATAGGCCTACTAGTACTAAATAATATTGGATCTCCCGTCATAGTCGTATAGTTGTATATTTGTATAGTTGTACAGTTTCCTGCGTTCTGATTAGTTAAAACCTTACATCCATTCGATGGATGTGTAGTTGTATAGTTGTCATTTATATGGCACGATCCGCCCGTCATACGCGCGCTGCATGAAATAGTCGTCACACTACATATCTCGCCATGACAACATATACTTTTTGGGAAGTCGACTTGGTGAGATAATTTATGTCGCTATTACGAGATGAACTTTTTTGTGAAGTCGACTTGGCAAGATAATACATGTCGCCATGACGACATGAACTTTTTGTGAAGTCGACTTGGCAAGATAATTTATTTCGCCATGTCGACATTACTTTTTGGGTAGTCGACTTGGTAAGATAATATATGTCGCCATGACGACATGTATTTTTTTAGAAGTCGACTTGGTAAGATAACTTATGTCGCCATGACAACATGAACTTTTTCTGAAGTCGACTTGGCAAGATAATTTATTTCGCCATGTCGACTAATAAAGTTGATAAGTCGACATGGTAAGTTAAATATTTTTACATGTCGACATGATATGAATATTAAGTCAACTTGACAAGATGGAATATCTCGTCATGTCGTCAAGTAGAATGGCACTTTAACGCTTCCGTACTTACATATTGATGAGCTGTTTGAAATTAACTAGGAGGTATGCGCGTACTGGGGAATGTGGCTTGCTGCTCTACTTTTTAAAAAAAACTTCCCACGACATGGAATGAGTGTTCAGTGTACATCATATGGGACGTACAGTGATAGTTATTTAAGTATATTCGAAATGACTTCTAGGTAACTCCTTTTTCCTCCCACATCCTTAAATCCTTTCTTCTTTCTCTTGCGTTTAGAAACATTGTATGAAGCGCATTATAAATGTAATGTATTATCAGGTGGGCTGTATATAATACATATCACCTTATGTTTTCGTTAGAATATTTGTCTTATTTCTAACCACTTTTTTGTTAGCACGATAACTTGAAAATGGCTCCATCAAATGCCTAGAAATTTGGCACACATAATATAGGCATGAGGAAAGAGCACAATAAGGTTTTCAACCTTGACCTTGATTGATAACGTCATCCAGGCACCATTTTGTGAAAATCAAAATATGATCATATCTTCATAACGAAAAGACATTTCTCATTCATATTTACCAGGATCAAGGTCAATATCAGTCCGGTCAATTTCACGTCAAAAAACGCGAGCGTACGCCATTATTACCAAAAGCATTTCATAAAGAATCGCGCGCACGCGCATGCGCGAGCGTTTTCGTTTGTCACGGCCGAACGCAAAATAATTCATCCTGGATTCTTTTTTGACACAGTATTCCTCATGTTTTCCAGAACAATTTGATACCATGTTTATCTCTTTATGACCATTAAAAAGGGAATGAGCGTCCGTTCAAGATAAACGTCCGTGCGCGCGTGCTCATGTAATACATAGCATATATGGGCAACAACATGCCTACACAAAACCCTTATGACTCTTTGGGATGGACGGGAACCCTCAATTTGTTTTCATATTCGGATAGAGTATGAGTCGGAGATGTGATTTTATGTCTCATTTGGCCATTAAGTATATCGTGTCATCATCATATTGACCTTGGAACTCAAAATCGAATTTGCATATTATGACGTCAGCAAATTTATGCAAAATTGATTGTATCTCTGTAAATATTGATTGATTCTCTTCTTGTTGATATCTTGTAGTTGAGTCAATTGTCTACAAGTTAACTGCATATTATCTTTCATTTTGATGACATCATCATAGTGAAAATTGCGATTAAAGTTCAAAATTGCCAATTTAGTTCAAATCATGGATCTACATGACATTAATCTTGAGCACTATCTAGCTTATTTTGTGCTCTATGTTCTCCCAAATTTTGGTATGTGATAGCTGAGACTACGGGCTATAAAAGTTGTGTCTTTTGTTTTTTGATCAGATGGTGGGATCATGTCGACATTTTCAATTGAAAGTTAAATTCGCAAATGTTGTAGAACATTGTAGGAATTATGCATATGTCACGTTTGTCCTATTTGTGAAATATAAACGTTAGCAGTTTTCTAGTATCTAATTAAACAAGGAAACCCCTTTACTTTCTATACTTTACTGTCAGACACTATTGAGTGACTGACCAATTTTTGTTTCCTCTGGTAATAAAATACATTATATGAGCTTAAAGGGTACATGAGCATTTGTCTACATCAATAACCCACTTCTTGTAATGGCCCAAAATAATCCGATTGAATCTATGCGCAGCACAATCTAGGTAAACATGACGGGTAGAGCATTTCATGGAAGAAGATGAAATTGTGAAAATGCATTCTTCGTTATGTCAATTAGGGTCAAAGGTGTAACTACTTATTGTATGGGGTCAATTGTCATATATCGTCTCAATCTATCTTCCATAGATCCATAATGGTCAATATACTACACAGTTGAAACTCTTCATATGGATAGACCTTAAAGGTAAAGACCAGTTATGGTCATGCGATTGCATTGTGAAAGAAACGTTGTGGAATCGATCAGAAAAGGTTGATCATCTAGCATATAAGTATTGGTGTGTACTGCAAGGTTTTGGAATCATCAAAATGATAAGAAATTTGGCCCAGTCTTCGTAAAGTTACAAGCACTGTACACAGAAAGATGTATATGGGACTATACGCACACGTGCGCGACACGTGCGTTTATCTCTCACAGACCATGTAGATAAACTAATTTACCAAACATATCAATTAGTAGGCGGTTTCCCGGCAAAATTGTTGTCATCATGTATTAGTCAAAACATATTCTTTCACATGATTGTTTTTTACCTTTAATAGGAAGAGCATTTTAGAAGATAATATAAAATCGTGAAAATACATTCTTCATTATTTAAAACATTAGCATACGTATAACCTAAATTGTCAAAGTGACAAATTCAAGTTATTATTATTCCCATTCATTATTCTGCCATTAATTTGTTCGCAGGATATCTCGTGAATGAATAAAGCCATTATCATGAAACTTGCCATGATGATTAATATTAGCATAACTTAGAATTGTGACACTTTTCAGTAACTCAAAATCATCGTGACGTCATCCAGGCGCTATTTTGTGGAAATCAACTTTTAATCATATCTTCATAACTAGTTATCAAAACTGAACCATATTTAAAACACACGAACTTCAGGTCAAGGTTCGACATAACGTCTCATCAAAATCCGCGCGCGTCTGAATTTTAAAATGCTCAAATTCACTTTTTAATCAAAACAGAGTATGTTCTAGGCCATTTAAAGAATTTCGAAAATTATGCACGCGCGTTTTTGCGTGTAACGCCATTACACAACAAAGAAACGCAATTTGTTGTTCTTTCATGATATTTCATAACGAAATGCGCGTCCGTTTAAGATAAATTGCCGTGCGCACGAGCACATGTAATACATAGCATATATAGGCAAAAACATGATTACACAAAATCCATCACAGCTCTTTGGGATGCACCTAGACCCCCAATTGTTCTTTTATTTTGATTATATGAGTCGGAGATATGATTTCATTTCTCATTTGGCCATTAAGTACATTTTAACGTCATCATAATGGCCCCGGAAGTCAAAATACGAATTTGCATATTATGACGTCAACATATTTACAGAAAAATGATTGTATCTCTGCAAATATTGATCAATTTTCTTCTAAATTTTGATACGTTGTAGCTGAGACAATTCTTCACAAGATTATTACCAACATTTATTCATTTTGATGACGTCATTACATTGTTTGCTTAATATGCGTCTTATGCCTATGGGAGGTGAATGATACTACATTCCAGTCTAGACTTGTTCATTATGTTGGGTATGTAGTGCGTCGAAATATCAGTTCAATGATTGGTAGGCTCTGCAATCAGGCGAAAATTTGAGCTTGTTTAGTAAATTAATCATATAACAATTGTCTATCGAATACCTGAAGGGGGCGCTATAACACTTTTAATCATTGTCATCGTCATTTAAAACAAATAAATCATTATCATCAATATCTTTATTATCGTATTTATGAATATTATCATTAGATCATCATCAGCACACTTTCATGATACAAAAATAGCATACGTATCACCTAATTCGTCAAAGTGACGAATTAAAGTCTACTTATAATTGTTAATCATATCATTATTATCATCTGTATTATCAGCATATTCTACAATGGCAGTAGTATAGTATAGTCATGTAGAAGTAGGCCTAGTAGTAGAGGTATCATTCTGATCCTTATTATCCTGATTATCTTTTGCAATACGTCTATATAAACGATAAACTCACGACAATTTACAATTGTCATGAATCATTGTCTTTAAGCTTACCATTAAATGCATCTGGTTCGAATTTTGCTTAGGTATTTGGTACGTGATGATTTAAATGGTAGAAATTAACTTGTGTCCTATTCATTCTAGTCTTATTCATTTGCATTATGTTTTATTCATTCAAGTTCTATTGTTTCTGACTGTTTTCAAGACTGTTTTCAAGACAATATATTTTTTTTGTCGATCATAGTTCTATGTAGCTTGATATGTCACGGTAATTTTGAGAGAAAAGCAATGCAAGCAATGATTTCTAAATTGTAGCGACAATCGCGTTCGCCTTTTGCTGTTCTTCAATAATATTTGACAAGCAGTATTAATTAATTTTTCAAGGACTCATGATACATTCGTTTAACAGTTGATTACCAACGGTTGATTCTTTTGTTCGGATTATTTGGCGGGGTAAATGTATTATTGAAAATGTATTAGTGAATGTATTATTATTCTTATTTGTTCATTGTCTCTACGATGCTCTTTGAATCAAAACAGCTTTTAGTGTTTGGCTTCCTGAAAGAAATTTCAATTGTTGTTAAGAATTTTTTGGTTGCACTCTGTAGATTATGATGATGTGTTCGATCTTTTTTTCAATACAAGATCAAACACATGATGAAAATCTACTGGCTGCATGCCAATAAGTTCTTGACAACAATAACAAAATGTGAGCTAGTGCTATTCGGTGTGGCGTACACTTGGCAATCACATGGTAGATAAAATTATGATCATCAGTACTGGGTCAAATGAATTAAAGAGAACTGAATTTGAACCCGGAACAAATAAGAATAATAATACATTCGCCATAGGCTACCCCCTCTCGTTCTCTGTCCCTCTCTCTCCCTCTTCGTCGCCTTACTTTTCCCTCTGTTACCTCCCTGTGCATTTGTACGCCTCGATAATACTAAAAATAAACAATAAGATTCTTCCTCTTCCCCTCCTTCTTCCTAGTACATGTAGTAGGAGTAGTATTAGAAGCAGTATCACAATAATAATGACAACAATGATTATTATGGTTGGTGGTGTTACTAATGTTATTTTTGTAATTATCAGGTGGGCTGTATATCGTACAGACCACCTCATAATGTCGTTAGAATTGCCTTTGTTTATTTATTTATTTATTATCAGGTGGGCTATATATCGTACAGACCACCTAATAATTTCGTTAGATTTGCCTTTATTTATATATTTATTTTTAATAATTAAAAAAAAAATCCAAGGGGGGGGGGGGGGGGGTTAGAGGGATGATGGGGGGGGGGGGGTTACAAACATAACTAGACATATAATACTTGTTTGGAACAAGTATAGGTTAGCTGGTTAACTAAAATTTGAAAACAAAATAGAGCAAAATTAAGCGAGATACTGCTTAAAAATTCTTAAAAAACACTATCATGTAGATTCATTACGTGAACGAAATTCACCTTCTATAGTCATAACACGCAAATAATGAAATTTCTGACATGAGGCCTTTAATCAAAATTTTCACTCTGATGACGTCATCTAAATGATAAAAAATTATCATTGAACTTGTAGAGAATTGACTTAGCTACAACATATCGAAATATGGAAGAAAATCGATCAATATTTACAGAGATACATTCAATTTTTACATAAATATGCTGACGTCATAATATGCAAATTCGTATTTTGAGTTCCAAGGTCATTATGATGATGTCAGAATTTTTTTAGTAGCCACATTAGACATTAAATCATATTTCCGACTCATTCTCTATCAAAATATGAAAAAAAAATTGGGGGTTCAGTTCCATCCCAACGAGGTATAATGGAATTTGTATAGGCATGTTTTTGCCCATATATGCTATGTATTACAAGAGCTCGCGCGCACGGACATTTTTCTTAAATGGACGCTCATCTTGTTCTAAATGGTCATAAAGAGATAAAAATGGTACTAAATTGTTTTAAAAAATATGAGAAATATCATGAAAGTAAAAAAAATGGCGATTCTATGTTGTGTAATGGTGTTACGCACGAAAACGGGCGCGCATGCGCTTGTGCGCGAGTTTTTATAAAATGCTTGAAATGACCTAAAACGTATGCAAAATAAATTTTAGACGATTTTGAGCATTTTAAAATTTTGCACGCGCACCGACGCGCGGACGTACGCGCATGTGCGCGTTTTTTGACCTGAAATTGACCGGACTGATATTGACCTTGATCATGATAAATATGAATAAGAAATAAGTTTCGGTTATGAAGATATGATCATGAGTTGATTTTCACAAAATGGCGCCTAGATGACGTCATCAGCCAAGGTCAAGGTTGAAAACGTTATTTTGATCTCTCTATATGCCTATACATAATTATGTGTGCCAAATTTCAAAGCATTTGATTGAACCATTTCAAAGTTATCGTGCTAACAAAAAAGTGGGTCGAAATAAGAAAAATAAACTAGATTTGTAATACTTGTTTGGAACAAGTATAGGTGGGCTTATCCAACAAAAAATTGAGACAAAATAAAGGGTACATTTGAGATAGCTTTTTGTCTCAGCTACAACATACTCGAAGTTCAGCGTAAATGAAGCTAAAACGACGTAGATATTACTCGCGAAAGACGGGAATGTAGAATCGAGTTTTGAGAACAAATCATGTCCCATAGAGAATACACGCATAATGTGAAAATTGACATGCCTCCTTTAATCACAAAAATACGCCATGATGCTTTTGTTAAAATTAACAATTGTGACTATTACATTTGTAGAAAATTGTCTCAGCTAGAACATTTCAAAATTTGGAAGAAAATCAATCACTATTTACAGAGATACAATCAATTTTCCATAAATATGCTGACGTCATAATATGCAAATTGAAATTTTGAGTTCGGAGGCCATTATGATGACGTCATGAGTTAATTGAAGGTCAAATGTGACATGAAACAATATCTCCGAATCATACTCTATCAAAATATGAAAAAAAAATTGGGGTCACCTTGTATCCTAAAGAGCTACAATGGATTTTGTATAGGCATGTTTTTGCCCATATATGCTATGTATTACAAGAGCTCTCGCGCACGGAGATTTATGTTAAACGGTTGATCATTCCGTTATTAATAGTCATAAAGAGACAAACATGGTATCAATTTGTTTGTAAATATATGTGGAATATTATAAATGAAAAAAAAATGGCGAATCTATTCTGTATAATACTTTTACGCCCGAAAACGCGCGCGCATGCATGTGTGCGCGATTTTTTATAAAATGCTTAGAATGGCCTAAAACGTATGCAAAATGACTTTGAGACGATTTTGAGCATTTTAAAATTTTGCGCGCGCATTGACGGGCGGACGTACGCGCACGCGCGCATTATTTGAGGTGAAATTAACCGGACGGATTGACCTTAAAGGTAATACAAAGTTTTGGGAAATTTTGAAAATTGGGTGGATAGTGAATCTTTACAATTTTGATATATTTGGATGCCCCTGTGGATGTATTATAAGCACTCAAAAAATTAGACCCTAAAACACTTCTGTTCTCGAGAAAAATTGAATATAAAAATTTACCGGTGATCCCGGTAAATTTTGATAAATTTCAAATAGCGCCTTTGCCCGTACAATGGTAGCTGCGACCACGAAAATCTCAGAATATGTAGTTGGGATATATAATTTCCAAACGGGAATAGCTAATCGGTCGATTTTAGTCAAGAAACATTGTTTCATAGCTAAATTAATATCTTGACCTTGAGAGGGAGCTATACAACACAAAGAGTTTATTATTTATAATTTCATAACTCTAGACTTGATTTCAACCGCGACAACGATCAATGTACATCGTAGGAACGCATATGCTTCCAATATGTTAATTTGAACCAAATTCATGACCCCATACCAAAACTTTGTAATACCTTTAATCATGATAAATATGAATGAGAATTACCTTTTGGTTATGAAGATATGATCATGAGTTGATTTTCACAAAATGGCGCCTAGATGACGTCATCAATCAAGATCAAGGTTGAAAACGTTATTTTATTTTCAAGTTATGCCTATACATATGTATGCCAAATTTCAAGTTATTTGATTCATCCATTTTCAAGTTATCTTGCTAACAAAAAAGTGGTAAGAATTAAGAAAAATAAATAAATAATAAAGGCAATTTTAACAAAAATATAAGGTGGTCTGTATTAGATACTGATAATAAAGGCAATTTTAACAAAAATATAAGGTGGTCTGTATTAGATACAGCCCACCTGATAAATAAATAAATAATAATAATAAAGGCAATTTTAACAAAATTATAAGGTGGTCTGTATTAGATACAGCCCACCTGATAATAAATAAATAAAGGCAATTCTAACGAAATTATAAGGTGGTCTGTACGTTATACAGCCCACCTGACTAGAGGTCTGTGTTCTCAATCGATTTTCAATGAAAGCGATGAAAGCCTACCCATATATTTATGTGTATGTGTGAGGTGGGGAGTGGGGGGGGGGGGGGGGGGGGGTTAATCGTGATATTGAATGTAACACACCGAATTTTGTATTGACCCTTTATGCTTTGAGATTGGATGATAAATTTCTAACGTGAATTTCTATAATGATAATAATCTCCTACTACCCTCAAAGCCGCTGGATAGAGATAATAGGCCCGTTCACACAAAACAATTAGTGCGATTTGGATCGCGAAGCAAAGATCGATTTCTTTTTTGCTACTGTTCACACATGTCAATTAAGTGCGAATTGGATCGTTCGAACACAGGGAGAATTCTCTCTCGACGGCAAGAACGTCCAAACTGCGAATGCGTGAGTCTCGACCGAGTTTAGCGCGCTTGGAATCCTGGAATAATATTCTCAATTTATTCACAAACACACACGGGTCGGCAAACTATCGTTATTATGCTGAAAATTCGCAAGACTTACTGCGAATTTGATCGCGAAGATTAGTGAAATTATTCTGTCCACACACGCAAAAAAAAAACGGATTTTCTTTTTTGTGTAGGTGTAAACTTCCCTATTATGAAGGATAATAACATGGAAAGGGTGTGACGTTGACAAAGACATTTGAGAAAAGAATCCTTGATTAAAAATGTTAAAATTATATAAATCATTCATTTATTGCAACCATGAGTTGGATTTCATACAGTAAAAAAAGGCAGGCATAAAAATGGTTCACAATATAGTTATATGTATATATACTTTGTACAATAAAACTGTATAAATTGACACTTTAAATACATAGATATGAAAAGAAGAAAAAGAAAAAACACTCAAGAGCAATCGCATTTAAGCATAATTATAAGGTACATAGGACTTCACAGGACCAATAATCATATATCAACCGACTTCAACGTATTCTTCAACAATTAAAATTGAGAAAGATTTTGAAAGAAAGAGAGAGACAGTAAATCCAAATTGAGTGGTGGTATAATGCATTATTCCTAAAAAAAAAATATATATATCCAGTCAAATTCAATTGATATTAAATTTGTTACATTATAAATTATTTTGAAATTCATATTATAAGAAAATGTGTAATTTAAGTAAAACGTTTACACAGCACTTTAATTCAATATAAAATTGGCAATAATGATTATTAATTAAATGTAATACCCTGTACAAAGCTTGAGTACATGTACTCCCAAGTTTGATACTAATACACCGGTGTCGTATAATAATAACAGATATGTAAAATAAGATTTAAACATAAATATATGGACCAATAATCATATATCAACTGACATCAACATATTGTTGTTCAGAACAGTTAAAATTGAGGAGGATTTTGAAAGAAAGAGAGAGACAGTTAACCCAAATTGAGTGGTGGTATAATGCATTATTCGTAAAATTCGTAATTAATCCAGACAAATTCGATTGATATCAAATTTTTTACATTCTCAATTATTTTAAAATTCATATAATAAACAAGTGTGTAACTTAAGTAAAATATCTACATGGTATTTTAATTCAATATAAAATTGGCAATAATGATTATTAATTAAATTTAATACTCTGTACACAGTTTGAATACACTAATAAACATGTGTCGTATAATATTCACAAATATATAAAATAGGATTGATGTCTTCTTATTAAAATTATTAAATTTGATTAACGAGAATATACTCAATAAAAAGGACAATAAAAATACATTAAATTTGGCAAGATCATTGTAGATTAAACAGACACCAGGGTATGAAGCTATTTTTGTATCTATTAGTTTTGCATTTGGGAGGGTACAGGTCTTTGCTGTTCCGAAGAGAGTATCTTGTTTCTCTTGTGGCAGGAAGAAGATGATTTAGCATATGACTGGGGTTACGAATTTGGGTAAACAAATTAAGGCATAGTTTTTGTCTACGTTCAGAAAGAGATTGGAGGTTAAGAGAGACAAGGGCGTCAGAGTACGATAGTCCAGGTGAAATGATTCTAACTGCCCTTTTTTGGATTGACTCTAACATTTCGGATTGTTCTTTGGTCAGACCTCCATGAAATACTTGGCAAGCATACTCTAACACCGATCTAATGCATGCCACATAGTATCTGCACATATCAACCTGATTTAAACCTGCCCTTCGTAATTGAACAAGAAGGTACAAGCGTTTTGCTGCTTTAGTGTAGGTTTCTTTCACGTGGGTATCCCAGTTAAGTTTGTTATTGAGGTACAAACCGAGTAGCTTAACTTCCTGAACCCTCTCTACTTGATTTCCACCGATGGTAAGATATGGTAAGTTTGGATCGTCTTTCATGAAGCAAACAACCATTTCCTTGGTCTTCATTGGATTTATCTGCATATCATTTAAGTCAGACCAATGTGCAAGTTCATTGAGGGTATTCTGAATCGTGCCATTTTCACCATATGGACATGTCTCATAAAATGTTGTGTCATCAACATATTTGACAACGGGAAGATTACAACCTAAATCCGTTATCATAATTATAAACAACAGTGGTCCCATTTTAGTCCCTTGTGGGACACCCCATTAACTGTCAGCCACTCAGATCTTAGTTGATCGATTTTAACTCTTTGCTTTCTTTGACAGAGGAACGCTCTTATCCAATTAACAAGTGTAGGATTCACCTGCAAATTTCCCAACTTTCTAAGAAGTAAATCGTGATTTATCCTATCAAAAGCTTTCTTGTAATCTACCAACACAATCCTCACAGCCTTTCTCTTAGCATCTGTTTCAAATGACCAATTGTTAAGGAGATTGATCAAGGCAAGTACAGTTGAGGACCCTGGTATGTTCCCATACTGGTTTGGATCAACATGGGGGAGATAATCATTCCAAACCCATTTACACACATAACTTTCTAATATTTTTGCTAACACTGGTGTTAGGGAGATCGGTCTCAGATCGCTCTCGATGGAAACAGGGGGGTTTGTCTTGGGTAAGGCAATTATATCTGCAGATTTCCAAATAGACGGTACAAACCCTTCGGCAATGGAAGCGTTGAAAATGGAGCAAACCGGCTCCGCTAGAATAGGGGAGAAATCTCTGAGAATCCAGGAAGGAATCCCATCTGGACCAGGTGCTTTTCTCACGTTAATATATCTCAACTGCCTTTCTACGTCATGAGGAGGAATGATATATGCATCAGGTGAAATATTATGCTCGAGGAATGATGACGTACCAGTAGCTTCTAACGGCGGAAGGTCTTCCGAGACCGAAGCAAAGAAGGAGTTGATCATGTTGGCTAAAATACTTCTGTCACCGTTTGCGATGCCATTTGAAAGGTTGGATAATGGGTCATACGAAGACTTCTGACCAGTGAGGTTCTTAACTTCTTCCCACCAGTTGTGATGATGCTTAATATTTATCTGATCAACTTTAGTTTGGTAGTACTTTTTGCGTAAGGTTTTTCTCATGCGATTGACTTTATTCCTCAGCAAATTGTATAGACTCAAATTATTTGAAAACAAAGCTCGTTGACGCTTACTGACCAATTCTCGGAAATGGTCAGTTACCCGCGGTCGTTCGCTTTCAACCCTCGAAACAGTCTTGAATGGGAAATGTTTTTCAATCAATGAGATAAGCAAGCTTTCGAATTTCTCATACTTATCAAGACATGTCAAAGCTCGGTACAATGGGTTCCAATTTATCTTCTGGAGGTCAGACTCGAACAAGGCTTTGGCATTTTCACTAATACATCTAACTTTCATTATCCGTTTCCTTGCGAACGGTGCCGAGAATGATGGCTTAGGTGAACAAATCACAACCATATGATCTGATAATCCAAGAGCAGCTTCTATTTCAGGGTCATTATAGTATTCAGCCATATTGGTGTAGATTAGATCAAGTTTTGCTCCCTGACGTGTAGGCTTCTTCACTATTTGTTTTAATTTGTAATTTCGTTTCAAGTATACATCAGGCATGTGATTGAAGTCACCCATCAGGATGATACCTGCGCTAGGGTATCTGCATAAAATACTGTCCAAGGAAGAATAAATATGATGCAACATTTGGTCATGTTCAATTTTAGAGTTGTGCGGAAGAAACAAAGTACCTAGAATGATTGGGTTAAACCGTCTTGGTAAGCGCTTTGGTTGCATCTTGATCTATATCGATTCTACTTGATTTTCCGACAATTCAGAAAGCACACTAAAGGGCACAGATGTATGGATATAACAAGCGACCCCACCACCAGTGGTATGGTCCCTGTTACAACGGATCGGGGGGTGATAATTATCGATAGTTAACGAACAGTCTGGAATAGTAGATTGACACCAGGTTTCAGTAATACAGCATACATCCACTTTCTTGTTTAATAAAATAACTGATAGCTCATCAAGTTTCGGGATTAACGATCTGGCATTCGTGTTCATTAGTGTAGGTGTGTTCCATTTATTTATCTTTACTCTTATCAAATTTTGGTTATTAACCTCGGACTGATGGCAATTCGTGTTTCTCTTCTTTGATAAGAGCACTGTGATTCTACGTTGTTTTTTTGTACCAGAACGGACACCTCTGTGGGTTGGAGGTTTTCGGCAAATTCCCAAGTCATTAATTCGTTTCCAAACGGGGGCAGGGAGCCTATTAGGCACATGAGCAGAAGCCCGAATATCTAGCAGAGACGAAGTAGAATAGGTACGATTAACAGACTGGCTGATAGGTCGAGCTTCAAATAGCTTATTTTCAAGAGGACCTGGGTTCGACTTGACATCACCACAACACATAATCTCAATGTTAAAATAAGCGGTAGAGTTACTGTAGTATGAAATACAGGATTTCAAGTATCGTCTATGGTTGCCAGGCAACCCACGAGCTACATTCACCAACGACTTGGTAGTGGGGAGTTCTTTTGAATTAATGATAATAGCTACTACCAATCCCAAGAAGAGAAGAATGCAGGCAATGTGAAAGCCCATCCTTTGCTTCCAGTGTATCCCCATTGTCACAAAAACGTTATGTCATTCACATGCAAATTCAAAATTTAAAGTCAGTGCAGTAATGCTTCCAATAACATGTGTGGGCATGTATATGCATGTTCAATGGAAGACTTCAAACCAAAAACTCACACTCAAATTCGGAATGATCTTACGTTCTGCGCCGAAATATGACAACTGTTCCGTGTCCAGCAACTGCCCTTATACATCAAAATGCAATTGCCTGAAAATGTTGTCCAAAAAATAAGATAGAAAACGAGAAATTAAGGAATATTCGGAGAGCAAGTAAAACACAACCGGCATCCACTGGGAGCACATATCTCACTTATATGATGCAAACATTACTTACAATAAAAAAGTCAAGTTCGTAAATTCACAGACACTTTTTACCAACATTAAAGATACTATGTCCCTTTTGCAGCCAACATCAAATTCTGTTGAACTGTGCAGGAATTATGAATATTTCATGTATGTCCTATCTGCGAAATTTGAACATTGTCAGTGTCCTAAAATGCAAATTATGCAAGGAAACCCGTTTACTTGTTAGACTTCACTGTCAGACACTATTGCGTGACTGACTGGCTTTTTTTCTTCTTTGGTAATAACATACATAAAATGAGCTGTAAAGATTACATGAGCATTTGTCTACATCACTCTTTGAAATGGACAAAATTGAACTGAATGAATCTTTGCGCAGCATAAAACGTACGACCATTCGGTTACAATGGTCTGAAAATCAGACTGTTACTTACTGACTCTATAGCTCTTAAGTCGATTCGACAACTAAAAGTCATTTTTCCCACTTAAAGGCATGTTCAAGCCCCCCTTTTTTAAAGGAAGTTCTAA
The DNA here is from genome assembly GCA_035222895.1 of Strongylocentrotus droebachiensis. Taxonomy (NCBI): domain Eukaryota; kingdom Metazoa; phylum Echinodermata; class Echinoidea; order Camarodonta; family Strongylocentrotidae; genus Strongylocentrotus; species Strongylocentrotus droebachiensis. The sequence continues at coordinate 11,099 of JAVYIG010001987.1, read as the reverse complement.
ATTAGTATTATCTTTCAAACGCCGTTGGAATTTAACTTTTTCATTTTGTTTTGGTCTGCAAATGGGATATAGTACCTTCAAATCTATTCCATTGGTAAGCTTCACCTTTCAAGTCTATCGTACATCAATAGAGTATTTTTGCATGATTGGTATTTGATTTCACGCACAATTTCGCACTGTTAACCCACACTGTGCCATTAAATCTCTTCCATACAGACCCTACACGTAAACCCTATACATTATCTTGCCTGGTATTCTTAGAGTTAATTTTCGAGGGGATTCCCCTTTTTGATTCCCTGTTCTCTATCAAAATAAATTCAGGTAGGGAAAAGAATCTTGACGAAATCGGGAGTGTGCGCCCATTATACTTAGACAAAGAAAACCATGCGAGCCTACAAAAACCGCTCCAAGCTTCATTGCATTCTCCACTGCATTCCATTGTATGGGTGCCTGGCATGCCAAACTTCTTTTCTATGTTGTGTAATAGTTTTACGCGCGAAAACGCGCGCGCATGCGCGTGTGCGCGATTTTTTTATAAAATGCTTAAAATGACCTGAAACGTATGCAAAATGAATTTGAGACGAATTTGAGCATTTAAAATTTTTGCGCGCGTATTGACGCGCGGACGTATGCGCACGCGCGCGTTTTTTTAGCTGAAATTGACCGGACTGATATTGACCTTGATCATGATAAAAATGAATGAGAAATAATCTTTGGTTATGAAGATATGATCAAGAGTTTATTTTCAGAAAATTTCACAAAATGGCGCCTAGATGACGTCATTAGTCAAAGTCAAGGTTAAATGTTCATATGCCTATACATATGTGTGCCAAATTTCAAGTTATTTGATTGAACCATTTTAAAGTTATCTTGTTAACAAAAAAGTGGTTCAAAATAAGAAAAATAAATAAATAAATAAATAAATAATAATAATAAAGGCAATTTTAACAAAATTATAAGGTGGTCTGTATTAGATACAGCCCACCTGATAAATAAATAAATAAATAAAGTTAACGAAATTATAAGGTGGTCTGTACGTTATACAGCCCACCTGATAATAATAAATAAATAATAAAGGCAATTCTAACGAAATTATAAGGTGGTCTGTACGATATACAGCCCACCTGATAATAAATAAATAAAGGCAATTCTAACGAAATTATAAGGTGGTCTGTACGATGTACAGCCCACCTGATAAATAAATAAACTAGACATGTAATACTTGTTTGGACCAAGTATAGGTGGGCTGGTCAACTAAAATTTGAAAACAAAATAGAGCAAAAATAAGCGAGATACTGCATAAAAATTCTTAAAAAACAATATCATGTAGATTCATGACGTGAACGAAATTCACCTCCTATAGTCATAACACGCAAATTATGACATTTCTGACATGAGGCCTTTAATCGAAGTTTTCACTCTGATGACGTCATCAAATTGAAAAAAAAAGTGATCATAGAGCTTGTAGAGAATTGTCTTAGCTACAACATATCGAAATTATGAAGAAAATCGATCAATATTTACAGAGATACAATCAATTTTCCATAAATATGCTGACGTCATAATATGCAAATTCGTATTTTGAGTTCCAAGGTCAATATGATGATGACACGATATACCTAATGGCCAAATGAGACACGAAATCACATCTCCCACTCATACTCTATCCGAATATGAACACAAATTGAGGGTTCCCGTGCATCCCAAAGAGCCATAAGGGTTTTATATAGGCATGTTGTTGCCCATATATGCTATGTATTACAAGAGTTCACGCACACGGACATTTATCTTGAACGGACGCTCATTCCCTTAATAATGGTCGTAAGGAGATAAACATGGTATCAAATTGTTCGGAAAAATATGAGGAATACTGTGTCAAAAGATACCCTGGAGGAATTATTTTGCGTTCGGCCGTGACAAACGAAAACGCGCGCGCATGCGCGTGCGCGCGACTCTTTATAAAATGCCATTGTTAATAATGGCGTACGCGCGCGTTTTTGGACGTGAAATTGACCGGACTGATATTGAACTTGATCATGATAAATATAAATGAGAAAAAACTTTCCGTTATGAAGATAATGATCATATGTTGATTTTCACAAAATGGCGCCTAGATGACGTTATCAGTCAATGTCAAGGTTGAAAACCTTATTGTGCTCTTTCCTCATGCCAATAAATATGTGTGCCAAATTTCAATGCAATTGATGGAGCCATTTTCAAGTTATCCTGCTAACAAAAAAGTGGGTCGAAATAAGAAAAATATTCTAACGAAAACATAATGTGTTCTGTATTATATACAGCCCACCTGATAAATAATAATAAAGGCAATTTTAACAAAAATATAAGGTGGTCTGTATTAGATATAGCCCACCTGAAAATACCAAAATACCATTCTACCCCCCTGTGTACGCGCCTGCGTACAGACCACCTTATAATTTCGTTAGAATTGCCTTTATTATTTATGTATTCATCAGGTGGGCTGTACATCGTACAGACCACCTTATAATTTCGTTAGAATTACCTTTATTTATTTAATAGGTGGGCTGTATCTAATACAGACCACCTTATAATTTTGTTAGAATTGCCTTTATTATTAAGTGGGCAGTATCTAATACAGACCACCTTATAATTTTGTTAAAGTTGCCTTTATTATCAGGTGGGCTGTATATCGTACAGACCACCTTATAATTTCGTTAGAATTGCTTTATTTATTTATTTATTATCAGGTGGGCTGTAAATTGTACAGACCACCTTATAATTTCGTAAGAATTGCCTTTATTATTTATTAAATATTTTTCTTATTTCTAACCACTTTTTTGTTAGCAAAATAACTTTAGCTCTTTAGGATGCAAGGTGACCCCAATTTGTTTTCATATTTTAATAGAGTATGATTCGGAGATATTTTTTTGATGTCTCATTTGACCCTCAATTAACTCATGACGTCATCATAATGGCCTCCGAACTCATAATTTCAATTTGCATATTATGATGTCAGCATATTTTTAGAAAATTGATTGTATCTCTGTAAATATTGATCGATTTTTCTTACAAATTATGATATGTTCTAGCTGAGACAACTTTCTACAAATGTTGTCACAATTGTTCATTTTGACAAAAGCATCATGGCGTATTTGGGCGATTAAAGGAGGCATGTCAATTTTTCACATGTTGCGTGTATTCTCTATGGGACATGACCTTTTCTCAAAACTCGATTCTTCATTCCCGTCTTTCGCGAGCAATATCTACGTCATTTTACCTTCGTTTACGCTGAACTTCGAGTATGTTGTAGCTAAGACAATAAGATATATAAAATGTGCCCTTTATTTTGTCTAATTTTTTTGTTGGATCAACCCACATATACTTGTTCCAAACAAGTATTGCAAATCTAGTTTATTATTTATTTTTATTTATTTCTCCACTTTTTTGCGCAACCGATTTCTCAATATCCATCCACCCAATTTCTCTCAATTTTAACACAGTCATAGGTAATCATCATGAAACGTGACAGGAACATTTTCAAGGTCATCAAATTATCGTGACGTCATCCAGGCGCCATTTTGTGAAATCACATTATCCATCATATCTTCATGATGCGTACTCAAAGTTCATTCATATTCATATCACATATACTTCAGGTTAAGGGTCAACGGATCGTGTCATCAAAGGTCAAATAAAGGTCATGACGCGCGCAAACGCGCGCGTCAAAATTTAAAATTGCTCAAAATCACTCAACTATTAAACGAGAGTACGAATCAGGTCATTTGAAGCATTTCAAAATTTTCCGTCCGTACGTGTCCCCGCGTGCGTTGTGCGCGCTCACAGCGCGCGGAAAAGGTCAAATTCTAAATGTTTACATGATTTGGATTCCTCCTAACGTAATCGACAATTTACATTAATTTCAGTCACTCTTCATATTTCATAAGGCCGTGAGCGTGTGTCAAAGTTCAAAATCCGCGCGTGCTGCTATGGGCAATAGAATGCAAATTTGATCAAAAACATGCCATTTTAAAACTCGAAATAGCTCTTCAGATAGTCCATTGCCCCCAATTTTTATATCATGGTTGGAGAAAGCATGAGTTGGAGATATGATTTCATACCACCCTGACTCGTACAAAGTGTAACAAAGTCATCATATTGACATGTAAACTCAACAAAATGTATTTTGTTGATGACGTCATTTTTGTCTTTGTTTAATTGAGATTATCTCACTTATCGGTGATCAATTTTCTCCCAGATTTTGATATGTTGTAGCTGAGATATTTATCTATTATAAATATATCAATTATTTTCCATTTAGATGACGTCATCATAGTAAAATATTCGATTAAAGGCGACAATGCATAATTTGTCATATTTGCGTGTTATGTCTATAGGAGGTCACTTTTGTCAAAACATGAATCTGCATGACCATGTGTTTTGACCAGTATCTCGGTTGTTATTAAACAGTTTTCTCCCAAATTTTAGTATGTTGTCGCTGAGACTATATGTTATCTAAATCACCCCTCATTTTTCCGATAAGATGTCAGAATCACGCTCATGATCATGATCATCATCATTATCATAATGATGATAATCATCCTCATCAACATCATCATGATCATCATCATCATAATCATTACTATCAAGATCATCATCATAATCATCATTGTTTACATATCTATATAACTTCTCCCTTTTTCAATATAGTAAATATTATAATCTTTTATAAGACTTGAAGACAGACCACCTTATTCGTTTTCGTGACGAATTAAATTTCTAGTTATTATTATTATTATTATTATTACCCTCGAGGACAACTATCCCCCAGGTAAACTACCCCCAAGGACAACTACCCCCCAGGACAATAACCCCTGGAGGACAACTACCCCCAATGACAATCACCCCCGAGGAATGTATAATACTGTGACGTATGACGCAAGCTTCTCTCCAAATTGCTATTTACAGAAAATTGCATAAACCTTCATTTCTTTGTTATTTATATTTATAAGTTCATTTCAGTCTTTACAAATTATTCAATTTGATATGAGGGGGGGGGGGGAGGTGGAGGTTGCCGAATTCCCCTGTAGTTTTGCTACCGAGTAAAGAAAAGAAATTACATTTCTAAGAAATTGAACAATACATTGCGCGCAGATGAGTACCCGTTATAGCCTCTCTCACCATCAATGGCACAACCAAGAAATTAGGATGTAAGATTATCTTTATGCATCCTCTGTAACTTTTTTAATCAGCTGATCGTGTATTTGTCTTTGTATGTATAATGGGCCCTCATCCATGCCATGATCCATAATTAAGGTTTTATTCACGTAATCTATTTATTTAAGTTGTCATGCTGAAGTTTGATATGTTTTCTTATACGTTAAATTATTTTGAAATATAAATTGCCTTCAAGTTATATGTACGGTGCCATGTCAAAAGAAAATAAATATCCGCTCTCTGGTAATTCATCTGATTTTCAACCGGGATACCGCAAGAGAATGATTTGGAAAACGAAAAAAATACCAGAAACGGTTAAAATATGTAATTATATGAGAAAATAAAATTTTGAAGATACTAAAGTGTCTTCCTTCCTCACTCGCTGACAATATTTTGACAGCAAGGCAAATAAGAGCAACGAGAGGCCCGAATATCCTCATATTCGTGTATCGAGGTCATGACCGAATATATCACTTTTTATTTATGTACATTCGGCGGCAAGGTGCCCGCATACAGTACTTTAAATAGTTTCTAGTGTTTTGGGAGAAACTTTTCATTTCTTAAAAGGGTACCGTGACTATTAAACAAAAAGTTAAAATAACGCTGCTCCAGAGAAATGTATTTCTATGCATTTTGAAAAGCGCTGGACAATTACCTAAAACTTACATCCTTCGTGGAAATTAGCAACCGCACTGGCGTTGCATAAATTATAATAAAAGGGAAATGTGTAGTAATTAGGAAGACAACGTGCTATAGTATTTGAGTTATATTATTTGGGTTCATGCAGGGGATCTTATGGGCTCGTAGCCATCTCTCAATGGGTCAGATCGTCTTTTGCTATTGAAACATGATTGTCCACGGGGATAGTTGTCCTTGGGGGGTAATTGTCATCGGGGGAATTGTCCTCGGGAGGTAATTATAATCGGGGGTAGTTATCCTCGGGGATAGTTGTCATCGGGGGGTAATTGTCCTCGGGGGTTAATTGTCCCCGGGGGGTAATTGTCCTAGGGGTTAATTGTCATCGGGGGGTAATTGTCCTAGGGGGTAATTGTCCCCGGGGGGAAGTTGTCCTCGGGGGGTAATTGTCCTCGGGGGGTAATTCTCCGGGGGGTAATTTTCCGAGGGGTAATTGTCCTTGGGGGTAGTTGTCCTCTGGGGGTATTTCTCCGGGGGTAATATTCCAGGGGGTAATTGTCCTTGGGGGTAGTTTTCCGGGGGTAATTTTCTGGGGGGTAATTTTCTGGGGGGTAATTTTCCGGGGGGTGATTTCCCAGGGGGTAATTGTCCTAGAACCCAAAGTAATATCCACATAGTCTGTGGGCTTATTTCCAGTTAAACCAGTTGATACCTGGTTGTTGGCATATCTCCATTTTCACCAGTTGATATTAAACTGGTCCGTGGGCATATTTTCATTTGAACCAGTTGACACCACTTAATTTGCATAATAAATATAGGGTGCGTGCAGATTTATGTTTTTATACAACTTATATGAATATAAAGCATATTTCTAAATTACTGATGATTTAGTTATATGCCATTCATTTCGAAAATAATACAAAACATAAATTGCCAATTATTAAGACATTCTAATACTTTGTATAAATTACATACAATTAAACGTAAATTAGGGAAATATTAATTATGAACTAAAATATAATCAATAAAATACAAGTATATGGAAAACCAATGATTCACTAAAATAAACAAGTCTACTTAATACCAATGCCTTTACATTGAAAATTGCAGATGAATCAGTGATACTGTGTTAATTGTTGTCATTGACAAAATCAGTATAATTGTTACTTACGTAAATTACTAATTAATTTCTTATCTGAAAGGTGTGGTAGACTATGTGGTGGAGGCCACAGTATCAGACTATGCGGTATATGCCACAGTGTGGTTGTGGTAATTATTTGTTTGATCCCAGAGCGTGCTACTACATGTGGGCCACATGTGATTTTGGGACACGTGGTAACGCTGTGGTGTACTGTGTGGTGCGTATCACAGTGTGGTAACGCTGGGATATACCACATTGTGGTAGATTATGTGATACCACAGTATGGGGCACATGTGATTCTAGGACATGTGGTAATGCTGTGGTGTACTATGTGGTGCGTATCACAGTGTGGTAACGCTATGGTATACCACATTGTGGTAGATTATGTGATACCATAGTGTGGGGCACATGTGATTTTGGGACATGTGGTAACGCTATGGTGTACTATGTAGTGCTTACCACACTGTGGTGGCAACTACATGCCACAGTGTGTTTGACTATGTGGTACACTGTGGTGCACTATGTGTTAACACTGTGATTGACATCAACTACATCAATGAGGCGAGTCGAAAAGAGGGGAAAAGCAGGGCACGAGAAACTGGGAATTATTATTACTTTTTGCCTGATGTCTTACCAAATATGAAAATGCCTGCATGGAATATCCCCATGAACAGCCCAAGGTGACTTGTTGTCGTGTCAACGTCTTTCACGATGTGGTTGACGAGAACAGAAAACGATTTCAAGTTCAAGTTCAAGTTCAAGTTTATTTTCCACATGTTCATAAAAAACAACAAGTATACATACATGTTCAGACATATAAAAAATACAGTATTAACAAACAATAATATTAAGAGAAACAAATAGCGAACAAAATCTAAAAACAACTAAATACATGTATATAAAAAACATGTGGGGGAACCAACAAAGGCCAGGGGCCTGTCGAGGCTAGTCCCCAGAACAATATTAGATATTTTATATATAAAAACAAACCAAAAACAAAAACAAACCAAAAGCCCACAAACAAAAGCGACGTACAGTACATGATAAAACAAAATTAAGTTGGTAAATTAGACAGGCAAACAAAAAATTATATTGTACCACTATAAGTTTGTGAATTGTTTTTATGTAAAATATACAGTTTAAATTTACGTTTAAAATTAGAAAGTGTCGGACTGTTCTTAATCTCTACTGGTATTGAATTCCAGGATTTTACACCAGTGTAAGAAATTGTTGTTTGAGAGAAACTATATTTATATAACGGTAATCTTAAGTGATTTGAATTTCTGGTACTATGGCTATGAATTGTACAATTTGAAGTGAAATAATTATTAAAACTATCTGGTAAAATGTTCTTAAAAAAAGAGTACATAAAAATTGCAATTTGCAAACTACACATTTGATCCACTTTTAAAATACTCAGCTGCTGAAATAAAGGGGTTGTGTGGGCAAGAGGTTGTGAATTGCAAATAACACGTATTGCACGTTTCTGGAGTACTCCAATTCTATTTCTAAGATACAGTGCACTGTTACCCCATACAATATTGCAATATGATAAATAAGGTAAAATCATTGTGTAATACAGAGTTAAAAGAATCCTCATAGGAACAACACTTCTTAATCTATTCATTACCCCTACGGCTTGAGAAATTTTTGCACAAATGTCATCGATATGTAATTTCCATGTTATTTTATCATCAATTGTAACTCCTAAAAATTTTGTTTGTTTAACTTGTTGTATTAAGCAATCTCCAATAAATATTTGTATTAAGTCTTCATTAATGAACTTATTCTTAGGTTTGAATATCATGTAACAAGTTTTATCAATATTTACAGCCAATCGATTAGCAGAGAACCACTTAGTAACATTTTTCATTTCTACGTTCAATACATTATTAACTTCTGCTACATCATTACCTGAAATAAAGAGACTTGTGTCATCGGCAAAGATAATTGAGTATAATACATCACTAATAAATTGAAGATCATTTATAAACAATAGAAATAATAGGGGCCCCAAAACGGATCCCTGGGGCACACCAACAGATATATTACATAAATCAGATTTGTGGTTGTCTATAAATGTATATTGTTTACGATCACTGACATAACTCCGAAACCATTTTAGGGGTGTACCTCTTATACCATAGCGTTCCATTTTGTTTAAAAGTATTTCGTGATTAATGCTGTCGAATGCTTTCGATAAATCTAAAAATATACCAATAAGAAATTTCTTTTCCTCGAATACTTGAGATATTTTGTTAGTTAATTCTACAAGAGCCATATATGTCGAATAACCTTTTCTGAATCCAAACTGTCTTTTGTATAAAATCTGATTTTGATCAATATATGAAATAAGTCTCTTATAAACAAGTTTTTCGAAAGTCTTGGAAAAAATTGATAAAAGCGAAATTGGTCTATAATTAGATAATTGGGCTCGATCCCCCTTTTTAAAAACTGGTATAACTTTAGCAATCTTAAGTCTATGAGGAAACACTCCTTGATCTAAAGAGAGATTAAAAATATTGCACAATGGTTTTAAAACAAAACAGATAGATTTTTTAAAAACTTTTGTATTAATGTCGTCGTCACCTGGACTTGCATTATCCTTAATTTTTTTTACAATATCTAAAATTTCTGCAAATGTTATGGATTCACAGAACATTGATTGAGAGTAATTTACATTATTTAAAAAACTGTTAAAATCGACATTCAAATTCGGCAAGTTATCAGCAATTTTAGTGCCAACAGTACCAAAATATTCATTGAAACAATTAACAATTACATTTTTATCATCAGTTGATTCACCATTATACAATATAGTTTGACATTGTTTCTTGCCATTAGATTTCTTCAAAACATCATTTATAGCTTTCCAGGTCTTATGGATATTTCCTTTACAACTATTAAATTTATTATTATAATAATCACGTTTACATTTTCGTATTTCATCGTTTACAACATTTCTATAACATTTAAATTTAGCTTCCCTATGAGGAGTAGGATTAGTTATAAACCTATGATACAATTTATATTTTTTTTTGCATTTTTTCTTCAAAGATGCATTAAACCATGGTTTATCACTTTTTTTTCTTTTTTGCACAGTTTTTTTCAATGGAAAACATGCATTATAAAGTAAAATATATTGATCAAGAAATGTACTAAATTTCTGATCAACATCATTTGATTTATAAACTTCTTCCCAATTTTGATTACGTAAAAGTATACAAAATCTTACAATGGAATCATCGTCAATCTTACGTTTAAATGTTACATAACTTATTATTTCATTCACAAAATCGCAATCAATGATTAAAAAAATTGGTAAGTGATCGCTGACATCAGAAATAAGTATACCTGACTTAATAACATTATCAGATTCGTTTGTAAATATATTGTCGAGGAGGGTTGCAGAGTGAGGTGTAATTCTGGTTGGTTTTGATATCACAGGTAAAAAAGAGTATGACGTAAATAAATCAACAAAAGTACTGACAGATGGACTTGAAGAAAGTAGGTCAACATTAAAATCACCAAGAAAGTAACATTCTTTCTTCTCATTCAATATTTTATGCATTATTAGTTCAACACCTTCCAAAAATGTTGATAATGGTTTACTTGGAGGTCTATATACTACAATAATAACAACATTGTTATTATGACAATAAATTTCAGCACAAATCGTTTCTACACAGTCATTCAATATCTCTAAGTCTTCTCGTCTTTTAAATTTTAAACAATTGTTAAGGTAAATACCTACTCCTCCACCACACTTGTTTTGACGGTTGTTTGTAATAAAAATATAATTTGGCAATTCTAAAAGGGGTGTATCTGTATTGGTTAACCATGTTTCTGTTAATCCAATGAGTGAAAATGTATGTGTAAAACATTTCAAAAAATTACTCATATTTTCGAAATTTCTCTTCAAACTTCTACAATTAAAATGTGCGATAGAAAACATACCATTTCCATCACAAGAATTAACATAATCATCAAATTCATTAGGTAAAAAATATTTAGATTCAAACTGTAAATATCCCAGAGAAGTATTATCCCTTGTATTATTCAGTTAACGATATAAGGATACAGATATTTTGGCACATGTATAAGTTTGATACTTTTGGTAATTGTTTGC